>CM075937.1:26090866-26244484 GCA_038030265.1 Corythucha ciliata | reverse complement strand
TCGTACTCAAACATTGATGACACCTTCATCTCATCAAAAGTTAACACGGTCGTTTTTTGAAAAGGCGATTTTGCTTGACCGGTCGACAACATGATTTTTAGTACGTCTTCTAGGGTTCCGGACCTCAAATCTATGGTCGTAGCCCACTTTCTCAATGTACTCAGGCCTGGAAGAGGGTAAGCTAGTTTTTCGCGTAGGTACACATAGGATCTTCGCCCCAGATATCTACATATAAATCATAATATGATTAACAAAACAGAAAATCCTAAGGTCCCTCTCACAATAGGAGAAAAGGACCTAACAGATAACGATGAGTTTGATACCTAAGAGTAAATGCCTTTGATAATTCATCACGAGTCCACTTAGCCCTAACTTTCTTTTTTGTAAGTATTTGCAATTGGTTAGAGGACAAACAAGGAGCCAAATCGGCACCTAGTCCTTTCCCAACTTCTCGACTTTGTTTCCGCAATGAATTATTGTTATTTTTTTCTAAATAAATTCTCCCAACTTCTTTTTGGATAGCTGCAAGTTTCTTTCCATTTCTTCGTTTTTTAAATGTTCGGTGCACAAAGCCTCTTTCAATTTAATGAGTTCCAATTGTAAATCCATGCAAACGTTTCTTAGAATTTTGTAATCTGTGTTATTGCATGGTTCACGCTGGAGACGTTTATACTTCTTATGAGGTGGCTCTGACAAGTTTCTTTCTGTTTTCTCATTTGGGATTTGGCAGTCATTAAATGAGGAATATGCAGACCTTTTTTTCGATTGCCTTGGGGTTTTCTAACAACATTACCTTTCGAACCCGTGTAATGAATCAATGTGGAGGTTAATTATTTTTGAATAGTATAAGCTCGGTAGGAGAATTCGCCTCTTGACAAATCGGTGTACACGGACCACGGGATTATCCCAGGGATTTTTTTTTCTACTATTGTCTCGCTATTGTGTTGACTTCCTCAACCTCGTATTCCTTGATCACTCACTACTCACCAAGCAAATTACAACTTTTGAAACTCTCTATGTCCTTTTTATTGCAACTCTAAACTCAAAATCCACACAATCGTTCCACGTGTCATTTTTTTCTTTAAACACCCTCGGTAATTCCTCGATTTCGGGTTAGTCACCAGCGAAATCCTTCAGACGCTCGTGGGCGTCTGGTTTCTTTTCGGCCGGCTCGAAATTTCATCTCTATTTTCCCTCTCGACGGCTGCTTCACTTTGACTGCAGTCGTCTTCGGTACTCCTTCGACTCGATTCGGTTTCGTCGTCGCTGTAGCGATCGAACGTTGATGTTTCCTCATCGGCGCAGAATTGCTTCAACAGATGTGAAGATGTGGAGATGTGAGATGTGTGCGCTTATGGAGCATTGACGCCCTGGAGAGACCCTGAGCGAGGCAACCCTGTAGGCGTCAGGCAGTTTGCTGACGTCGACCAGTGGTCCACGGTATTTGTGATAAAGTTTTGCCGGTCCACCGTCGGTAGCCACGGAAGCTCTTTTCAAGCACAAAATCTGCCCCACATCAAACTCTCTTTTAAATGCCGAGTCTCGGCATTTGAGTCTTCCACTTCTCACGTGCTTCTTGGATGTTGTTCCGGATTTTCTCTTGCTCTTTTGCTCTTGGGCAGCGCATTGGACTAGCATTCCAAAGGTTACGGGTTCAAATTTAAACCCCGCCGGGGAGCCCATTTTTTCTCGAAGCTCGAATTGTGTTAGGCTTTGCCTTCCCGAGTAGTTAACATCAGGTAATTAATTTACCTCTTTAATCGATTTCTTGTTTACAAATAACTCCCTTAGGTCATCCAACTGACTCACTTGCTTAGCGACTGCCAGACTTGCGCAAATTGTAGTTATGACTAATAACTACTAACTGCAACTACTTCACTTTGATTGTAGTTACAACTACTAACTACAAATGTAGTTGGTAGTTAACAGTGGGAATCATCTTCTTTTCAACTAGTAGTTAGTAGTTAAAATTTTCCAATTAACAATTACAAGTTAGAAAAAGTAGTTAAGATTTTTGTAACTACTAACTACAAAATGTAGTTGGTAATTGCAATTATTCAACTTCTAACTACTAACCAATGTTTCTAAAAGTACGAATAACCAATCATAGGTAATAAGTAATAACTATAGCCCGTCTAGAAGAACATGAACCGGTTGCCGGAGTTTTGCGGTCACCATAAAAAAAAAGATAATCCTATACCTGTAAAGGATAGTAGAAAGAAATGTCTTGGAGAACTGCGGTCATGTCTCTCCCCAGCCTATAGCTCACCTCACCTTCTGTACAATCGTTCCACTGTCGTAGGAACACACAGCTTTGAAATCAATGAGATTGCTTGGTAGGTCGAGTTGAACTTCTAGGGACCAGTTTGGGATGCTACAGTTATGCTATTAAAGTTTCGGTCCATGAATAGGAATGAAGGGACAAGGGAAGTAGGGTTTTCATCAGTTCTTGTTCGCCAAAATATATGTAGAGTTCTGAGCTACACTTTTAGATAACAGTTAGTATTTAGTAACTATGTACCAACATGCAATCACTTCATTGACTCGACCTTGTCGAGAAAGCGAATGTGACTGACTGCAACATGATGATGTTGCGGAGGACGCTCTTGAATCATTTTAATTACATTTACATATTTACAGCTATATAATCATTAATTAATGATACTTCATATTACCTGAAAATACGATTCAAAATTGATTTAAGAATTATCTTATTTCTCTGGCTGTCGAAATGACCAAAATGCCACCATCCACCATTTCATAAGAAGAACTCCAACTCTGTTCAACACGTGGTAGTTACTACGCATTTTGTACTTAAGTTCATCGTGCTGAGTTTGATGGACGCAAGGACAATTTTCAACTTTTGCCCATTTTCAATACTACGGGGAACCGTTGCAAAAATTGGCTTTGAAAGCGTATAAGTAAAGTAAATTCTTCACATAACTGTGAATTCTTCAGTCATTAAGACCCGTATAATACACGTGCAGTAAAATTGCAACTCTTTTTCCGAGAGTTTGTCTCAGCAGCAGCCACTTATGAAAAGTAGCAACTTTTTCTGAGAGCAATGTAGCTTCTTCTCTCGGGAAACATGTTTCTCTTGTTTACATGGTTTGACGTGTTCAAAAGTCTCGCAATCATATTGCTCATGTAATCGACCCTAAACTATTAATCAAGTGTCAGACACTTTTCGTGCAACTTTTCAAAAGTGTCTGAAAGCTATCTCAGGGGTGTTTACACGTTACTGAGACCAACTCTCGCAATTAGTGTCACAATTTCATTGCACGCGTGTACGAACTTTTGAACGAATATTGAACGAATCAATACTTTATTTGAGACAAATAAAAAAATAATTTGAATACATATTTTTCAATTTGCGCGACCGAAACGGAATGAATTGGCTTTCATAATAACCCTCATCTCAAAATTGTTGTCAGTTAACCGGTTGGCTTTAGGAGAGTTGGTCATTGAAGCAAAAGAAAAATGAAGAAATGGGAGTGTTGGTTTCTAAAAAAAACTTCGTATGGCGGAGTATCGATCCAGCATGTTCAAATTAATACTGTGGTCACCAAGATAATTACAAATTTCTACTTGTGTTCGGATTTCCACCTCATCTCTTGTTTGTGATTCATGTTGAGCGTCGTCTCCAAAATCAAAAAATCTTGAATAAGCTGTTTTTTTTTTCACTTTGTTGATCCTCTGAAGAACAAGACTTCTGCGAATCGACTCCTGCGGTTGTGGATATGTGCTTCATAACCGCTAATTTAAACGAATGCTCCACTCTGTCGTGATAAATTCTATCCATGTAACAAAACCACCTCTTTTTAAATACAGGATGACATACTGCTACAATAGCGGCAGTTTCAGCTGTTTTCGAACTCACGGTAAAATACTGTACGAACCGTTTTTCTATACTGGAAATGTATATTTCTACAAGGCGTTGGCAGTAAACCCATTTCTACCCATGTAAGTAAATCCTGAAGTTTTTCGAAGTGAAAATAATGAAGGGAGAAGTAAACCAAAGAAAATATGTTTTTCTCCTTGTAAAATATCGAGTAGCTCAGCTAAAGGAGCAGAAATGGTTACATATTCTTCAATGTAAATGAAATCGTTGTTAGTCAAACGTTGTTTGACATTCAACTGACGGTATAGTGCAGAGCATCTTTCTTTAATCTTAAGAATTTGTTTCATAGCATCAAACAACGAGTTCCAGCGGGTATCTCCTGGTCTAGACAACGTATGTCCAAGAACGTCGAAAACGGTCTCAGCTGATTTTGGCCGTGAGCACAAATTCCACAAGGCGTTGCATTTTGAGATGACGGAAGCGTGGCACTCTGACATTGCAGAGTGCTTTTTCATTTCCTTTTGTACGTCACTAACAGCACAGAGATTGAGCGTGTGAGAACAGCAGCGAAGGTGGTTGGGTAGGAGACGTTCCATTGCTTCAGGGAACTTTTTTGGGTCTAATTGGCGCCTTGAGTCACTCAAAGTTTGAATATATGTGTCGTCTGGATATGACGATGAATCCGTTGCCGAAAACTCTTCTTCAATCTCGTCGTCGAAGTCTTCAGGGAAAACAACGGGGTTTTGAAGCTTCATAGCTGATTGGTCGACTCCAAATTTCGAGAAGGCCTTCAAGAAATTTGACCCGTTATCCGTCACAGTGGCTACTAATTTAGTGTCATCTAAGCCAAAGTTTTGGTGTATTTCGTGCAGAAGGTGAGCTATTCTGTCGAAGGAGTGCGTACTCTTGAATCTCCTGCACGCCAAAGCCGCTGAATCTCTTTCGTAACTCGATGAGATCCAATGAGCTGTAACTCCAATAAAACTTCTTTTTTTGCCTGACCAAATGTCAGCAGTCGTGCAAACATAATTCCTCTCAGTCAATAGCTTTCGTATAGCAGCATTATTTTGTTCAAAAAGTTGTTCACATACCTAAACAACTGAACGTCTGTTGGGAATTTTAAGGCCGTAACTATTATTATTGAGATTTTTTAGTATATCACACAAATATTCATTTTCCACGACACGAAAAGGTATCTATCTTAGTTTCAAAGTCATTTTGTGTCAATGCAATTTTAGGCAAATTACGACTTTACCGTTGAAGAGTTGAATTTCGAACATCCCGCTGTTTTTTAAACTTAGCGTACTTTTGGAACTCCTTGATAGACGCCACTCCATGTTTCCTCTCCAAATGAGCTAGAAAATTAGAAGAGGAATTTCTGGGTCCTCTTATTTCTCTTTCTTGTGGCTCACATTTCTTACAAAGTGCCACAACATTGGTAGGGGTACATTTTTCTGGCACTACTTGAAAAAAATGTCCATCTACTATGGTCATGACATATTCAGTTGATATCCGACTCATGTTTATAGACTCACCATCTGTTTATGGACTCGGTATCGTTCGAATCAGTTTCCATGTTCGATTGATTTGAATTAGAGGTGTCCTGATTCATTTACTCAATACTTCTCGATTTATCGTCACGTATGTAATTATTGAAATATTTCAAGATCGCAAAACATGTGCACACGAACAGAAACAATGATAATAAGTAACTGGAAGTGCGGAAGTGATGGATGAGAAACAAAGTAGGTACTACTTACTAGAGATAAGTATTAGGTAATACGAGTGTGCACTGCTTTGTTGTTGGAGTATTATACTATTAAATGACTATATTTTGGAAAGAATTCCTTGAGGCATGGGACCCGAAACAGTTGAGGATTGATTGAAACACCCAATTTGGGCAATTTCTACTAAAAACGTTCAGTAAAAGTGTCTAAGTGTGTAAGTATAGGAATTGACAGGATTTGCTGACTGAAGCAACCATATTCTGGTTGAATTCTACTATACTTTTTTCTCAGTAAATACGAGTGTGTTACACAAATAAAGAAGTAGTCAACTTCCCAACAACCAGCTATACAGGGTGTTCAAAAAATGGATGTCAATATTTTGCCCTGTGAATGTACGTCCAAAATGCGTCAAAATTATCCGTATTAACCACAGTCCGATTCCTAATAGTTTCCGAGATATTAAGGAAATAAGCACTTTTGTAATGGGCCTCGTTTTTACGGATAAAATCGTTCGTAGCTTGGCAACCAGAGCTCTCACGTCAAATTAAGTGGCACCATTGGAAAGGACAGACTTTTTTCCATTAGAATTCATAACGATCAATTCAATTTTGTTCGTACGCGCTGAGGAAATCAGCTGCGAACTCAAAATTATGTTCAAGTTCATCATCGTTGCCCATAATTTGAAGTCTGATTTCTGCTCAACAGGTGCTTTCCGAGATGACATTTTTTGAGAAAAGTTGGCGCACGGTACCATCGTTAATGTTCATCCCCACCATTTACCCACAATTTTTCCAGAGTTTCTCTATTCATACTATAAAATGCTACATGCATCCTCATGTAGTCATTACATTAATGACCAGAGTAGCGCCTAGTAATTGTAACTCTCATGTTTTATTAATCTTCTTCTTTGTGATATCATTTCTCTAGATAATCATTTCTAGAAAAATTTGGAAGTTCTGAAAAAATGGATTTTTAAATTTCCACTTTTCGGTGATTCGGTAGGGTTTTCCGAAAGTAAACCCCTAGAAAAACACGAATAAATTCATTACAGATTCTAAAATCAAGTTATCCATAGAAGTTTTCGTACATAAAAGGGATTAAGTAATTTTTAATTTGAAGAAAAAATTCGAATTGCCTCCCTTGTTGGCGGATACAAAGTTGGGCGCGTCTTTCCAACGACCAGTGGACCTTATATCGAGCAATTCATCACGGATACTGTTGCACGTGTTGATTATTTTTTGTCTTAATGTCTTGATGTCTGGAATAGGATCTCCATGCATGATGGAGCTCCTCCTCATTTTAGTGGATTAGCCGGCCATATTCGGGACACAACTTTCCCGAACCGATGGATCGGAAGAGCTGGTACAACATTATGGCCGCCGCGTTCACCTGGCTTGAACCCTTTAGACTTCTACGCATGGGGACACATCAAAACTATAGTCTACGCAGATCCTATTCCAGACATCGAGACATTTAGACAAAAAATAATCAACACGTGCAACAGTATCCGTGATGAATTGCTCGATAAGGTCCACCGGTCGCTGGAAAGACGCGCACAACTTTGTATCCGCTCACAATAAGGGAGGCAATTCGAATTTTTTCTTTAAATTAAAAATTACTTAATCCCTTTTATGTACGAAAACTTCTATGGATAACTTAATTTTAGAATTTGTAATGAATTTATTCGTGTTTTTTCTAGGGGTTTACATTCGGAAAACCCTACCGGATCACAGAAAAGTGGAAATTTAAAAATTAATTTTTTCAGAACTTCCAAATTTTTCTAGTAATGATGATCTAGAGAAATGATCCGCCTATCACAATGAAGAAGAATAATAAAACATGAGAGTTACAATTATTAGGTGCTACTCTGGTCATTAATGTAATGACTATATGAGGAGGCATGCAGCGTTTTTTATAGTATGAAATAGAGAAATTCTGGAAAAATTGTGGGTAAAGGGTGGGATGAACATGTCACATTAACGATGGTACCGTGCGCCAACTTTTCTCAAAAAATGTCATCTCGGAAAGCACCTGTTGAGCAGAAATCAGACTTCAAATTATGGGCAACGATGATGAACTTGAACATAATTTTGAGTTCGCAGCTGATTTCCTCAGCGCGTACGAACAAAATTGAATTGAACGTTACGAATTCTAATGGAAAAAAGTCTGTCCTTTCCAATGGTGCCACTTAATTTGACGTGAGAGCTCTGGTTGCCAAGCTACGAACGATTTTATCCGTAAAAACGAGGCCCATTACAAAAGTGCTTATTTCCTTAATATCTCGGAAACTATTAGGAATCGGACTATGGTTAATACGGATAATTTTGACGCATTTTGGATGTACATTCACAGGGCAAAATATTGACACCCATTTTTTGAACACCCTGTATAGTAGTCATCTTCTTAGTAGTTGACTAAAAATAGTTAACTACTTTTTCAGTTAACTGCCAATTAGTAGTTAGTAGTTGAAAATGTTAACTATTTATTTCAAAACTAGTAGTTGTTAGTTAGAAAATCTAACTACTTTTACTTCATTCACAAAAAGTAGTTGTTCATTTTCAACTACTAACTACTAGTTAACCCGTTAACGCCGAGAATTATTTTTTTTAGCAATTGATTATTTTTCATATATTTTTCCATTCAAGAGGTCTCAGATGAGCTGAGAAAAATAGTTAATTCAACGTCGCGCCCCTAGGGGTCGCATTAGGGGTTGATGCATAAATGCATCAGTCGTCATTCAACGACTGGTAGAGGGATTTTTTTTTTTTTTTTTTTTTTTTTTTTTTTTATCTTAAAGAACTTTTTTATTCATAAAATTAAGGTAAGTATAAAAATAAGAAAGATATTTCACAATGTGTGGTAACTCGTGAAGCAAGCTACGCAAAGTCCGACATCACACTTTGTACAAATTGTTTTCACCTGAGATTTGCACGGTTTGTTGGCACACCTTCGCCTGTTTTGAATTGGTGCAACGAAGTGGTTCATACGATCGTATCTCAGAGAGGCAGGAGCCTGGTTTTTGGCATGACTTGATGGTCCAGGTGCTCTTTGAGAAGTCCTGTACCTCACAAGATATGTTTGGGCTATCTCTCGCAAGAATTTCAATTTTGGTTTCTTGTTTACTGCGTTATGAATTATAAATGCGTTATTCAACGCAATATCTAACATCCAGGTAAATAGTGGAAACCACCACTTTTTACCCCTAATATTTATTGAGTAACAGTTCACGTCCTGATCCATTCGGTCTGTACCGCCCATATTTTTGTTATAGTGCTGAATGCAGGACGGCTGAGGGATGGGCACAATTTTCCTTTCAGCTTTCGAATATCTTTTCGCAGAATTTTTTGGTTCGAAACCGAACTTAGTGGAGGCCACAGTGACAACATTATTGTCCATCCACTTACAAATGAAAATTCCGTCGGTGTGCTCGATTTTGTGGAAACTCGTCCCTCTGTTTTCTTTTTTTCTTATTTCCTTATTTGACGGTAGTGGGGTGCCTCTTGGGATGCGATTTTCTCTCATAGTACCTGTTGCATTGTACCCCTTCTCTCGCAGGTACTTGAGAAGATTGAAAGAGGTAAATAAATTATCTGTGAAGATGTGGTACGGAAGAGAAGAAATGTCATTTGGAAGCTGATCCAACATATGGATCAAAGGAGCTGTCGCCTTACCGAAAGTGGACTCTTGCTCCGACGTAACATTGTTATTTTTCCCAGTGTAAATTTCAAAATTTACGAGATGGCCATTCGTTGCATTTAGGCACCACACCTTGTAGCCAAACCGAATTGGTTTGTTGCGAATACATTGTTTTGATGAGTGCCGCCCAAAATACTTTACTATGCTCTCGTCGTATGACAGATTTTGAGCCGGGACGAAAAATTTCAAACACCTTTCTCTCAAAAAATCAATGAGGGGGCGCAACTTGTAGAGTTTGTCAGTTGGATCGATCTCGTCGTTATCATTGAAGTGGAGGAATCGCTTTATTTGCAGAAATCTGTCTCTCCTCATTGCTTGTGCGACAAGTTCATTGTGCATGTCACTTTCAGAATCCCAATAATAGCGCTCACTTGGTTTTTGGTTGTAGCCGGTCAATATGAGAATTCCTAGGAAACACCTCATTTCCTCTACGCTCACAGAAAATGTGGGATGATTCTTCTGGACAGCATATCTCTTCGATTCCGAGATGATCATGTTGATGACGTCATCATCGAAAAACATTTCGAATGTTTCAACGGCACTCAAATTAGCGAACTGAGAATAATTGAATTTGGAGAAAAAAGTATCGTCCCGCATTGGTTGAAAATCCCCATCAATCCACTTTCTTCTTTTTGGGTTAACAAGTGGTTCTTTTAGTTCACTCTCCCTGAATCTTTTACGACGTATTTCAGCTGAGGCTAATAGCTGATTTCTGTTGAGGTTTTCGATCGTGCCTGGTGTATCCTCATCCGCCGAGTCTTCGTCGGTTTGCACCCGAGGCTCTGGAGGTGCAATGTATACGTCGACAGGAGCACTAATGTCGTCGTCTTCAGAATCAGAAGAACTCAGCTGGTCATCAAATTTTCCCTCGAGAATGTCGATAGCCTCATCGGCAGTAAGATCCCGAAATTTCAATCCAGAGCTAAAAAAAGACAAGTACATAAAAATGTTATGTGAGTGACGAGTGCAGCATTTATGCATCAACCTATTTTCCAAGCGGATAAGTACTATTTTGAAAACTCGGAAAATTATTTAATGATTGTAGTCTTTTAAAATAGGTTTTAAGAAATAAGCTATTAGCTTCGGAAGCCATATTTTTCACAAATACAGAAAATATGATACTTACAACATCGCGAAGTCGTGATTTTCAAAAACGAGAATCCAGCATGGAAAAGAAAATTCACACACGCGTAGACAAGCTAGTGCACGAAAGTGATAAGGCAAAAATAACGTTCACTGGGGAGTCTAGTAGTGTGGGGACCGTGAAAGAGAGCGCCTCGGGCGAGCAGGATTCAACAGGATTGTTTTTTTGGCGCCAGTTATGTTGATGCATTTATGCATCAGTCGGCGTTAACGGGTTAAAGATTCTCAATGCAACTACTCAACTTGTAGTTAGTAGTTAAAAAAGTAGTTAACTACCAAAATCAGTTAACTACTTCCCAACTCTGGCGACTGCCTTTCAAACAATAGAATTCAGTTGACTCGTAAATACTAGAGAATATTTTGGGCTCGCCTCAAAAGCTAGTGGGCTACTCCATATTATACCCACTTCCATGCACCCCTCCTACCAACAAAAGTTCAACTTTATCTACTCTTATAATATGGAGGTTGAGTTCAAGGTTCTATACTATAGAGGTAGCGCCGTAACTAATAGATGAGGGGGAATCCCCCCTAAAACGCATCATAGGGCATGTAAAAACTATACCTTTCTTTACACACAAGATCAGATTATAATTATAACATTTTTAATTCGCGCATACTCGATAACGCGTTATTTACAGATTCCCCTCCCCAAATTTTTGAGCTACCTATTTAGAACAGTAACCTTGGGTTGAGTCCACAAGTCGAACAATCAAAATGAAGCAACCAGTTAGAGAGTCTATCCATCACTAATGGTCAATTTCACCACCATTAGATGGTGGTTAAGATTGGGGTTACCAAACTTGTTTACATAAATTGTGACGCATATTTTTCGTTAATTCTGAGTTAACGTAACTCAAACCTTAATTCTCGGTGGTGAAATCCACCATGAGATGACAGCCTATACCTTATGTAGCACTAGACTGGCTAAACAGCGGAACAGACCTCACAACATATTTATGCCCTTCTGTGCTTGACTCAGACAAGGATCAGAAACGAGGTGGGTCAAACCTTCTTGTTTGTTATGTGTTACAAAAAGGCACCTCACTTTCCTGAGCATATACGTGCTCGTTACGTATATACGTAGTTATTTTTCCAAAAATAACTAAACGTACATAAAGACAATTTTAATCTGTTATTCCTGATTTTTCCAATGTTAAATTTTGTGCTCTTTTCAGAAATGGGGTTTATTTTGTTCTATGTTGAACGGTTAGTCCGTTAAGACAGCTTTTTGTGGAAAAGAGGTGATTTGGCTTTTGGAGGTGGCAAAAAAACACTAAATTCCCTGTAACTCTGAAACAAAGCGTTTCCGACCCTACGTCATATAGCCATTTTGGTTCCACCTACTTAGTAGTACAACATGTACAAGTATAGACGTTTCCTCCTGGAACACCCTGTATATAATAAAGTTATTGATTAAAGTGAAATGTGTGATTCAAAAAAAATGTTTACCAGTAAATTTTGCCAGTACGATATTAAAATTGTCTGCTCATTCGCTGGAGCAAACTTGTAGCGCGCTTGTGGCGTGTTGAGCCAGATAGGCTAATGGCTGCTCCAATTTGAGTCACATCCCTTAGCCATACAAGAAATATCCTTCAGGCAATGCAATTTAAGATATTTGGAGGATGTCTTCGTCACTACTTCCCACAACTTTTCACATCGTTCAATAAATTTGCCTCCCCCTCTTTTTTGGCCCCGTGCAAAAATAGGGACAGCATTTCTCATGGCTCCCAAAAATGTGGAGAGTCGCATTTTTAGTATCTTTTTTAAGAGCATCGACTCTACTCAGCAGACCAATGGCTGCCTGCCATTGTCACTGCAGCTTTCATTTTCTTAATCTAAATTTTGCATCGACCATAACAAAACAAAACAAAATAGCGTAAAGTAAAGACCACTCTAGAGCCGGCTCGTCCACTTATTCAAACTTTCCTTTTAGGATATTACTTTTGCATACAAAAAAAATAAAAAATACTCGTTAAATAATTTATTAATGGACTGGATTTATTAATGGAGCCAAGTATTCCGCTGGGTCCTCCTCGTCGTTCAAGACAGGCTCATTTAGACTGTTGACTGTTCTGAGTGAACATCACCAAACGTGTGATGTGCCTTTTTGAAAAAAGAAAGGAAAGAGAGAGAGAAAAAAGAAGCAAACAGCGAAGGTATCATTTACTGCTACTCCATAATAATTGGAAACAACTCCCTGTCAACCATTTGTCAAATATCTCACTATTCGACGTAAGTACGCTGTTCCGTCAGATATATCTTCGCCTAAACAACGTACTTTTCGGCACAAATTGCGAAGTAAATGATTTGTACATTCTATCTTTTCAATTGGCGCGTTTTTGTAAAGGTGGTTTTTGACTAAAGCCATGTAAACACTACTGTCACCGTCAGAATATAACATCAAATAATCAATTAAAAACATATTTTTTTGGTAAGATATGTGACAAGTCCGAAGCAATTAATTTGCGAAAATTTCAATATTTTTTTTTTCGACAGAAATCGTCAACTAAACGTTTCATTCTACTGTCTATACCAAGGTCTGCCACATCTTCTTTGGAGCACAAACATTTATATCCATTTTCACACAAAATTTTTTAAACCGATTTCGACCCAACATCCATTTAGTACACTTAGGAACTTTCCACTAAACTGCGCTGCCGTTACTGTCCTTGCCAATTACACTTGGCTGTGATCACCCCTGATGGTCTAATGAGTTCACCCCCAAATGATTCAAGCTCAAGGTTGCGCGTGGAGTAATAAATGTGCTCCGGAATCATGGAAACCCCGGCTCCCGTATCTACTTCAAGCTGTAACTTGTGACCAGCAAAAACAACTTCGGCTAAAATGGGGTTGATTACGCACGGATAATCAGTGAAATGAAGATCAACAACTGACTCCTGGCGACAGCTAATGCACCTTCATCGTCGCAACAGCAGTTCCGGATGACAAAGGTCCTTGAGAGATTCATACGCCTCTTCTCCCATCACTGTGACCAACACCGAAACTTTACGACTTTCCTCCACGACGTTTACAACGAAGAACTGGTCAAGACGTTCCTGATATTATGATTTACACTATGTCGTTTCGCTGAAAGAGTCACAAAATAGCCCGGTACATAGGCAAATAATTCTTCTTACCTTTCCTAAATGTTTTTCCGTGTTTGTCTTGTCAATGCTTATAATTTCGATGGTAGAAAACACCTCTTCCATGTTATTGTGTCGTCTCCCAACCGAGATGAAACCCCAGACGGTGCCATGGACAAGATATGATTCGGGTTCTACCATCTTTGGCGTAGATTCGCTGGTCACAATTTGTTATTGTTATTTTACAACAAGGACATCGAAGTTCAAAGTCCACACAAGCATTTTTTGGCTTGTTGCCACAAGTTGGAAATACCCTTGAGTACTTTTTACACTTGTCTCTGTATGATGCCAGGGACAATAGAGCCTTTACAAAAAACTGACCGTCAACAATTGAATGGAGTCAAGAACATACTATTCATTGTGAAAGTACAAGCATGTCCCTGTCAGCAAGCAAACATTTAATGTTTGTCCAAAACGTTCAAAACACATAAATAAAATCATTTAAATCAAGTTTCTCCAAACATGTTAATGGCCGCTTTTTGCAGCAAGAAACTGTTTATAAAGGTTTTATAAACTATTTAAAAGCGTTTTAAAACGTATAAAAACACATTTTATTCAACGCTTAAAATAGTGCTTTCCTGATTACTTGGCTCGAGAGACACCGAAGCTCCTCTTTTCGTTCTGGCGTCATCAGTTCGTAGTCACCATACTTATACGTTGTGAGGAGCGAGCTCCTCATTGAGGTGCCTTGATTTGTAACCTCAAGCGCGTACTTGAGGCTGTTGTGACTAGTTTCATCGGCGATTGTATGAGCGGGCGTTGTTTTTAGTGCTCTACCGGGGTCCAACTTATTTGTGTACTGCCGGCAGAACACTTGCTCGGAGTGTTTTCGTTTTCGGCCAGTGTTCCATGTCCACATGGTGCTGGTACATGACGGTGCCGAATTCCAGCGTGTAAGATTCTAGGGCTGTCAGTAAAGCGCACACGTGAGCGCAACGACACGTGGCATTGGCCTTGCATTCAAAGCTTGCGTCGAGGAAGTCTGCAGACTCAAAATGAATTTTGGCCTTGGCCGTATATTTCCGGTCATTCATTGATGCATGGGTGCAGCTTTTAATGCAGTAGGGCCTGTTCGGAGACCACGCATCATGAATTTCTTGAACGTGCCCGTCCATAAAAAAATCGCTTTCCCCGCTGTAGGCATTTAGTAGCCCCAAGAGAGGCGTCGACGGTAGCAGGAGTCACTGATGATTCTTCCAATTCTTCATCAGAAATTTCTTCCTCTGAGGTGGCTTCCTCAGTGATTTTATTCTTTTCGACGACAAAGTGGTGAATAACACCGTACGAAATTTTTTCTGGTATGAGCCTCGAAGGGAACTTTTTCCAACTAACGACTAAAAAAGGGCAGTCACAAATTTGAGTTTATCCTCGCAACGGATAAATACAATTAAAGTGGTGTAAAGAGAGAGATTATCCTGACGGAAATATTATGCACTATCCCGCACAGCGGATCAAAACAGTCATAAGAACATAGGGCTTTCAATGTGGGAATGTTTCCCTTTTACCCGAAATTGCAACATGAAGGAAACCATTGCATAAAAAGACACCTTGAAGCCCCACGAATTCCAAACTTCTCAAATGGGGCCTACGAAATTAGCAATGGTTAAGCTTGGGTTTCCTAGGAAAGTGGTGCCGTAATATTGCGGTAGAAAACATCCCCTTTTAAATCACGCCAGTTGATCGTTCCCCAAGCAACTACTGGTGTGTTTCAAAAGGGGATGTTTTCTACCGCAATATTTCGGCGCCGCTTTCCTAGGAAACCCAAGCTTTTAGGGTTGCCAACTCGAAATCTGACAAAATCGGGACAAAAGTTTTCAAGTCCTCAATCTTGGGACAAAAGGGGAAAAAGCGGGTCACTCAACTTGAGGTAACGTCATAGACGGTGAGATGACCCAGGGGGTTATTATGGGAATTTGGACGGGACAAGAGATGAACTCACTAATTTAAAAAAAAGGCTAGCACTAACCAGAAGGAGGAAAACATTAAAAGAATATTGAAAACATCTTAAGTTAAGTTAAACACGGAATTATTCACAATATCATGGGGGGGGGGGTGTACGACTTCGGACGAGGATTAGGTTTGACGTTAATAAGTTCAATAAATCACCATTGCCGACGGGAATAATAATCTTTCGGGGTCAAAAGGTTCGGGAATGTCCTCTAGGATAGCCAACTCTTTTTTTTTTCGCCGCTCCTTGGCGGCACATTCCTCTTGTAAAAGAGGGGACTTCCCCTTTTTCGGTATTTTCCTTTCCCCATAATTTGTTTCCACCCCCCTTCCGATAATAGTGCGTATCGTTCAGCGAATCAGGGCCTCTGTTCGCTCACAACGTCGGCCCTAGCGGTGGGAGTTTCCACGGGGAATCTTTAATGCGGGAATGCGGAATGGCTAATGAATCGTAATATATTAGAAAATAGGAAAGAATGGCACTGGGGTTCGAACGATGGAAAGAAGTAATTTTAAAATGGAACATTTACATTGCTTTGAATATTATACTACCCTCTGTCGCGTTGATGTGACGAAAATCTTCACAACGGCTATCGCGGAGGACGTGCTCGATCAACTCCAACCACAAGAAGCTCTAACCACTCAAATATTGAAGCACAAAAAAGCTTGAACCCTCAAATGCTCGAACCACAGAAAGCTGTAACCCCAAAAATATCTAAACACAAAATGCTCCAACAACAAAGTGGTCTAACGAACCACAACGTGATCCATGTGTAAAAAACTCTGACCTCCTAGAACCTAGAAATCTCTTAGTACAGGGAACACTGAACTACCGAAAGCAATTTCCCAGGTAGCAGCGAAATTAACGTGTTTAAACAATTTTTTATTTGTTAACCTGATTTGTCATGGGGGGAGGGGGTTTTAATTGCTTCATTTAATTACGTTAATTGAGGGTTTTAATTATCTAACAGGACCTCTCATTTATACATCGGGTGTGTTTAGAATGTGAGGCTTTTGTTTTTAACAACCTGGAACTTTTTAACATTTCGGACTTTGGAGCCCTGAGGATGCTAGGATCATAGCGAAACGCAGGCGAGAATAAATAATTGAAGACTTCGACGGGTGTTTTGGCTTTTTCTGGTGAAGATATATCTTTCGAAGAAATTTTAGAGGAACTTGAAATGACACTGAGGTTTGGGACAGACCGTGTTAAAGTGTACTTGAAGCGAGATTCTTTGTCCGTTGGAACTAACTGCTACAATCCTAAAATTTTTTCACTCTTTCAATCAAACGTGGATGTCCAGTTTTATAACAGTTGCCTACAGTTGTGTTACTTACGTTTTAAAATTATATATCTGAAGGGGGTCTGTCAAATCTTCTAAAGGAAGCTACAAGAGAAGTAAATAATGATAATTTAAACATTCGGCAAAAATTGAAATTCGTATCTAATAATTTGTTTAATGCCAGCGGCTTACCATGCAATTGGTTTACCTCTTTGTAAAAGCAGTCGAGCTAGTATTTTCATAGATACAAGTCCTATTGATTATAGAGTTGGAATGTTAAAGTCAAAAGAACAGCTTAGAAGACTTGACCCAGACTCCGAAGATATTTTATGTCCAATTATTCATATAAAATATTCTAAAAGACCAATTTGTATGGAACAAGTATGTCTCGCAGACTACGCAACACATTATAAAATTCTGAGAGGAGAGAGAAAAGTGAAACCATTTGAAGAAGATTCTGATACTAATTCTAGCGAAGAATCGGATACTGAACAGGATTTAGATGGAAGAAGAAAATTTGTTCGTTTCAGAAGATGTAAATTATGTCAGGATGAATTCAATTTCTTCAGGGAGCAGGTTCTTCTTTTTTTTCCTTGGAGAAACGAAAAAGAAGAGAGAATGAGGATTGCAAAGAAATATATAGGAAAAACATAGTTAAGATAGAAGCTAATAGCAAAAAAATTAATGTTATGAGTGATGAAGAGATCGAAAAAGCTCTAGAAGAAGCCCAAAATAATTTAGCTATGCAAGAAGAAGCAGAAAAATTAGATCTAATCGCTGATGAGCTACCGGATGATCTCAAAGTCGATATTGATCAACAGGATGGGACTGAGGTTCCACTTGCAAGTAAGGGTAGAGAAAATAACAATTATATCTGCAATAATGTGTTACTAATCACCTCTGTATTTGGACTATGTCAGAAACCCGTTTCAACTCGTTTAAAACCCGATGGTATCTGGTTTTGTACTTGGAGAATTAGCAGTTAACTTTCTATTTTCTTCCTTCTTTTTTGCCAAATCTCGCGCTGTTTTCGACCGATATCTACACACTGGCTTCCGCAGCTCTCTTTCTAGAACCCTCCGAAGAGCTAGGGAGTCTGTGCGAGGCAGATGGGGAAGAAGGCCAATTTTTGAGGAAAGATTACTTTTCTGTCATCTCTGGATTTCATCATGTGTCTTGTCATGAGGTCCTCCTTTTTGAGTTCAAAGTCATTTCGTTTCCTTTCTCTTCTCTTCTTTCCAGCACGACGCTTCCGCTCTTTTAGCTGTTCGGCTGTGAACTTCTTTGCAGGTGCCATTTCATAATCTGCAAATCATATCATTAAATCAACACCAAAAACCCCTGTAAGTGAATCACCTATTTGCATAAGTTAAAATGTTTGTTTAGCTTCACTGTTTATACTACCTGGATAATGCTTCGTCTTCAATTAAATCGACATACAAGACGGATGTAACGTGCGCTACGCAAGGGTGACGAAGGTTGCCGGTCCCGAGGTTGCCTACGACATTACGGTGTGGGACAGGGGGGCTGAGCTAAGAGTCCAAAGCTCAATTGAACGGCACGGCAAGTGTCGCAATAGACAACCTAGTTTCAATTCCCCTCTTACCCAATCCTGAGTTTTCCAGGTGGACGGAGTGCCGAAATAAAGGAGTCGATCGCCAGCCACCGGCTCGTGGAAGTGTAACTGTTTAATTGTGCCCTGAGAACCATCGTGTCCCCCCCCCCCCCAGTCGTCTCTTAGTTAAAATTATAAGTGGGTTGGGTTTGTTTGGTTAAGTTAAAAAAGTTTAGAGTGTGACTCGTGATTCTTTAATTTGTCCTGTCTCCCCTGTAACGGCCCCAAAAGTCCAAAAATCCCCCCCGTTACGGGGGTGAAAGGTGAGGGCGAGGTGAGGAAGGAGGACTGGCCCGAACAGCCGCCAGCAAATGAGCCCCCCCCCCAAACCGTCACCCCGTCCAACACGACGGAGGCCAGTCAGCCAGCGAGGACGCTGGCTCCGGACGATAGGGGGTAGATGTAACGTGCGCTACGCAAGGGTGACGAAGGTTGCCGGTCCCGAGGTTGCCTACGACATTACGGTGTGGGACAGGGGGCTGAGCTAAGAGTCCAAAGCTCAATTGAACGGCACGGCAAGTGTCGCAATAGACAACCTAGTTTCAATTCCCCTCTTACCCAATCCTGAGTTTTCCAGGTGGACGGAGTGCCGAAATAAAGGAGTCGTTCGCCAGCCACCGGCTCGTGGAAGTGTAACTGTTTAATTGTGCCCTGAGAACCATCGTGTCCCCCCCCCCAGTCGTCTCTTAGTTAAAATTATAAGTGGGTTGGGTTTGTTTGGTTAAGTTAATAAAGTTTAGAGTGTGACTCGTGATTCTTTAATTTGTCCTGTCTCCCCTGTAACGGCCCCAAAAGTCCAAAAATCCCCCCCGTTACACGGCACATGAAAATTAATAATAAATTGTTTATTATTGACTGAAAGCCTTTGAGAACGGAGTTTTTTTTTTTTTTTTTTTTTTGTGCAGTTCACTACATCATTTTTGGTCATCCGGAACGGATTTGGCTCTTGGGTATCCATGTTTGTTGGTGGGTTTGCCCCTATGTTGGCCACTAACAATTGTTCTCCAACTGTTAACGGTTTGGTGTAGGCTGGCCTAGTTCTCATTACTTGTTCAATTTGAGCTGCTGCAGTGCAGACTTCGATGAGCGATGTGACATTTTGACCAAGAAGGGTCATCTTATTAGCCGCTGCTTCGAGTTTCTGCAGCACTTAGTAATTGAGCTGTAGCTTCCTTGATGGGATCTATAGTTGTCTCCATGTTCAATGTCTTATCTGCGTTTTCGGTTAATCTTCCCCATTTGTCCTTTTGAGTGAGGGTAGGGAGAATGATCCGCTCCATGAGGAAATGTTCTTGCTTCTCATCGGTCATAGCTGACACATCTGGTGGGTCATCGACTACACGACCAATAGCTGCCCAGTCGAGTATTAATGTGAGTGGAAGGCTTCGAAAATGGGATTTACGCAGGGACATGACTGTTGCGATGACTGCTTGAACGATGAGGATAGCTATGAGCATGGAATGTTGGTATCAGTTCTCCACCTTCCGGATATGACGTCACACTAATGGGCCGAATTGCGAATGAATACAATTTTTAGCGCGTTCAAATCGAAGACAAATTTGCCGGCAGATGAACTTTCATTTATTTTTCTCCTATGTTTTTGGCGTCATTTCAAAAAGTACAAGTAGTGCTAACGTGCTCGATCCTAAGAAAAAAATTCGCCGCTGGAGAACCAGAAAAGGATAGATTTATTTATGAACCGAAGTAGAATTTCTCCCACTTTAGTTCAGGAAACCTTTTTTATGAATGGAAAATGTGAACTGGAAATGAACGGTAGCTGTAGAAATGGAAGCCGCGGAAAGCGAAGAAGCTATTTTGGCTCGCAAGCCTGGCGATGTCGATAAATACGGCGCACTCCTTATTGCCGTTGTTGCTGATGGCTCATGGATCAAATGATCGTATAAAAATAAATACGACTCCCTTTCTGGCGCAGTAATTTTTAACACTTTTCCATTTCATTTTTGTTAACCCTGTTCGTCGGCCCGTGTGGTTCCGTGACACTAACCTGGTTTGTGTCTTAGCCAAGGGGAGAGACAGAGCGAGCCAGGCCGTGGGAACGACCCATAGGTTCGCGGGGAACTTGGCCAAGGCCAAAAGGGGAGTTACGGCAATCATTCCTTCTCTCGAGAATCACAGAAGGGTTTTTGGGTGAAGCACCACGCCAGGGACCCTGAAAACAAGGAAGGGTTTGACCGTCCTTGAGGATCGAAAGGATAAAGGTCTGCCGCGACATAGGATAGGAAAGGAAATTCTCGATAGGAAAAAATGCGGAAAATCCAAACGAGAGGACTAGTTTGGACTGCCCGACACGTGCAAAACCAGGTTACCGATCACCCGGCCCGTTAGTGACTATTAGCGGGCAAGACTAATAGGCAATGTGCCTGGCAGAGCGCAGGCCCGAGTTTCTGGTTATATTGGCTTAAGGTTACACGGGTCGTTGGCCATAACAATCTGAATCCTGTTTCTCTACTACTATTAAGCAGTATAATTTTTATGTTTAGCGCGACTTGTAGCCCGAAAATGGGGAGGTACTGTTCTTTCGGGATTTGTAACAGTGGCGGGCGTCCCGGCCGCCCTGGTTATGACCCTTCCGTCAAATTTTTCAAGTTTCCTCAAGCGTGCCAAGTTTATAGGTGGGACGTTGACGAGTGGACCCCAATCGCGGAAAATCGCCACATTTCCGGATGTAAGGATTGCCGACTGTGTCGCGAGTGGATGAAACTCTGTAAGAGGAAGGACGAGATATTCCAGTCCCTGAGGAACATCTCTAGGGGAACCGTCATATGCTCCAAGCATTTCGAGGAGAACCTTGATGCTTTGGACTATGCGGTTCATCGCCCAATAAGTTACAATCCGGTGGAGTCTATACAACCAAACAAATTTATTCTCTCGAAAAATGAAGCGTTTTGATTGATTGCATATACTGCACGGACGCATTACATATGGTATGTGAAAAGGGCTAAAAAGCCGTTCTTTTTGGGTATTTTATTGGAATTGAATTCAAGTGCAGTGAAATAAAATTAAACAACAGTTCACTAGTATTTAAAAATAATATGTATTAGACTTTATTAATCATATCAATAATGCAAGAAGAGGCAAAAAATAAATAGCCGCTGACAAAAAAAAGGCAATCAATTTTTTATTTTCCGAAAAATTCACCATTCAAGTTTAGATGGTCAAGTTTAGATTGGTAGTACTTGATAATTGAAAGTTTGTTCACTTACCCGAACTCGTATCATCCCCTGATTTTTCTATGAGAACCTCGCATTTCATGTGGTCAGCCACAATGCGGTCCGGGGGATTTAGCCGGAATCGGGATGGAGGGAAATTTTCCCCAACCCGAGACAGGGAAAACATCTAAATCAGTGGAGGACGAAGGAGCTGCGTAGTGCGGATACCTTTTCTTGGAACCACCGTCGACCGTCATATCCACCGGTAAATTAGACTCGAGAACATTTTTCGCCGTGCTAACCAAGTAATCCTTCGATCTGGACTGTAATTTCACCCCTCTGCACTTCAAACACCTGACGAGATCCTCCACCGTAGCGGCATCAGGACTCCCTGACAAGACTGCACCCGGTACATCTTCCGGGCTCAATTTAACTTTCTTGAATGTTCGCGTCGCACTCATGAGCTGCATGATAAAAATAGGTAATTAGTGCCTTGCACGAATTTGTGCTAATAAAATCATTATTTGTGAAGCTGAAAACTGTGGGTGATCGGGGGGTGCTCTTAAAAGAGCAGAGTTTCATCCGACATCTTCGTCGGACGACGAAGAGCTCGGGTGGGGATCATCGCTTCCTAAGGGGGGTGCAGGAGGTGAAGAAGACGATGAAGGTTGCCATGACTCGAGTTTGGCTCGCTTGTTAGCCCATACCTGAGCGAACCGACGAAAGTGGCGACGACGTTTTTTGGTGGAGAGAAGAAGTGATGGAGGTAGAGAATTAATGCGAGTAGATTGGCGAAGAGATGAATGAAGGGGGCAGCTCCAAATGATATGATAAGCTGTTTCAGGGCATTGTGTGTCACACGAACAGAGGTCGAAATCACGACTGTGAAAGAATTTCAATTTTGAATTAAAGGCACCGTGGCCCGATAATAATTGAGTCTCGGCAAGGGAGGGGAACCACTTTTTCAGTTTTAGCCGTTCGTGAGCCGAATGGAATATGGAGAAGGTGTGACGTGCTGTTGCATGCGTGCTATAACGAGTTTGCCAAACACTAAACATGTGGTCATGAGTTTTTTTAATTTGCGCATCAGGAGAGGGAAGTGATCGAATTTTAGGGATGATGTCGTGAAAGGAGCTAGATCTGATGTGATGGGTGAGAACAGAAAGATCAAGAAGTAAATCAAGATGAGGTGATGCGGATAGAAGCTGAAGAGAAAGGTGAGATGTGGTACGATAAGCAGGAAGAATGGTAAGAAGAATATTACGCTGAAGGGGTCGTGCTTTTTCACGATTGCGCTTAGTAGGTTTTATCCACCAACCTGGGGCACCATATAAGACGGTAGAAATGAAGCAGGATATACTGACGGAGTGAGAGCGAGACTCCCCAGGTTGGTCCGATGAGGGATTTGAAGCGAGCGAGAAGTTTAGAAGTTTTACAGGGCCAGACATTCCAAATGGCGGGCAGGCCGACCTTGTGAATCAATATAGATCCCAAGATATTTGAGATGAGGCGAGAGAGAGAGGAATAGAAGTTGATGAAAGCGTGACAGAAGAGAAAGGGAAGCGAGAGGGAGATTTGAAAACGAAAATTTGGGTTTTAGCAGGAGAGATGGACAGGCGAAAGTTGTGACACCAGGTTGTGACGATTTGAAAAATGTGAATTTTAATATTGAGAAGAGCAAGATTACGCGCTTGGATCAGGACGGCTAAATCGTCAACGATACAGAAAGGAGTTGACTGATGAGCCTGAAGATGATGAAGAAGGGGGTCGAAGAAGATGGACCAGAAAAAGGTGGAGACGGGGGAGTGACACTGTGAAATTTGATTTTACTCGTACACACGGTAAGATTGCGGAACTTCAGGTGTTTCCCCATTGAACTAAGGACTTATCCAAGGCCTTGACGTACCTATCGCGTAATGACGCTCGCAAGAAGTTATCTTTGAGTGGTTTATGATATTTCATTTAGGAGTTGTTAGTAGAGTCGCTTAAACTACGAGGGTTAGTGGTTAAATCATGCATAAGTCTGTAGCCGTAGGAGCCTACATCGTCTGTCATCCCTCGTTGAGGTTCGTCAAAAACCAGTGGCGAATGCTGGTTCGAAAGGCAGGGCAAGCGGTAAAGTACCAAAATCAGGCATCCAAAGAAATAAAAATGACGTTTCAATTTTCAAAATATGTTACCTGGGGGGCTATTCTGTAACTCTTAACGCGTGCGTTAGCGAATTTTCTCAGCTGATAACTTTCAATTATTCACCTTGTTTATTTCGCTAACGCACGCGTTAAGAGTTACAGAATAGGGGGGCTGAACACGTTCCCAGCGAGTTTATTAATTAGATAATAAGTATAAAGATTAGGCGTTCAACAAGATGTGTGTTGATACGAAAATCAGTGAAAACATGTCCAGACAATTAACCAGATCAATTTTCAGACTTGAAAATTAGTCAACTGCATTGATAATAAATTTGGTAATTCGAATAATGAAATTCCAGAAAAGGCTCATTGCCCCTGAAGCAGTCTGAAGAATGATTCAGACAGAGATGTTCCCAACTTTTTCTGATTGAATCTGATAATTCATGTTGGCTTTTATGGGCCATTTTCATAGTAGTACTTGAATTGAAATTATCCTTATAGTAAAGGTTGTAGAAATATCCTTATACAGTCTCCGCTTAAATAATTTTGTTTGAAAGATACTCGTGCGTGTCACGGCCAGTCACGGTTTTATTTGAAGTGGAGTCCATGGATATGGGGCAAAATCTCCTCGAAATTCTACTTGCTCACAAGCATTACTATTACAACGGTTATAATCATGAGGGTATTCTGTAACTTTAAGGTATCGCTGTCGTAATTCTTATGATTTAATTTATTTTCTTTTAAAATGCAACTAAATCACAGGTGCCTTTTCGGTTTTCGATTGAAAATCCGACACCTTAAAGTTACAGAACAGTCCCCACGGTCTAACACAAGTGGCTACCTCCACGCCACGGACCTCCTCCAACTCGTACACCGAATCAGAAGCAAACAAACAAGGAAGAGAGCTCCACGAGTACTACTTCTGAAGGCTGAGAAATGCTGTACTACTTCTGGATACACGACTTGAGGGGTTTGTGAGAAAAGAATCTGAGATCTGAGATGAACAAAAACCAATTTTTGGCATTAAAAGAAAGGCGATTGGACTCATTTATCGCTTTAATTCAATTAATGAGCTCAATTGCGATAGAAATGTTGAAGTAAAACGTCCGAAATATAGCATTTTGGACTTATACTGGCATCGCCCCTGCAAGCGGAATTCAAACCGCTTCTCCCAACTGTGAGGCCCGCCTTCGTGAATTGTCGGTTTGCCGATCGCTCTGAAGTGCCTCACATCTTTCTTGTTCATGATGAGAGGGATAATAATTGCTTCCTTCCTATTATTTTATTTGGCTTTTAAACAAATAAAATAACGGAATTTGTAAAAAAAAATCAAAAATAATAATTAACAATATTTCAAAAAGCTAAGTTCTTAGTCGCCCCCAAAATTTAGGGCAAGCGGTGCTTGCCTTGCTTGCTCTGAGGATTCGCCACTGTCAAAAACGGACCGGTTTCGGCTGCTTGCCATCTTCAGCATTTGGTTTCCCAACTGAAACTCAGTTGACAGCACACAGACAGACAGACAGACGATGTAGGCTCCTACGGATACAGACTTATGCATGATTTAATTTATATTTCACATTATTAGGACGTAATTTTGGGTCATCGGACCAAAAAAGTCCTCTATGTAGGGTCAAAAATCGTTTTGTCTGACTTATGCTACAGTAGAGGTGAGAAAAAAGGGCGTCCCATTGTCGAGTACTCCTGTTTCAAAAATTGTACAAAAAATGAAAGGACGTCAGCACCAATCAATCATTTGGCTAAGTAATTTTTTCGTGTTTATTTGCTGCAAGAGTATATCAGCAACGTGCAAGATGAAATACTTCAGTAGTAGTCCGTTGGAGGGCGAGGCATTCTCTTTTGTTTGGCAGTTTTTCCTACTTGGAAGTAACCTTCAGTCCGGATTGCAACTCTAGCCTCAATAGACGGATAGAGGCGTCCCTGGGACACACACTGATTTTTATTGATATCATCGTAGGATGCTCTTTTAAAACATTGTTTTAAGCCATGTATCGCATTTTGAATGAGTTGAGAGAAGTAAACCAACCATTTCTTCGTCGAACAATACGGACCAAATCGCTGTTGGCAATGGATTACTACCAAGTTCTCTCGCTGGTCCAAGTAAGCCAGATAATCCACGAATGATAATGCACCGACTGCCACTTCACGTAGTTCTTTCCGAGAAAAGTAGGCGGAATACTTTCTTCAACCTCGGGATTGAAAACGTGAGGAGTCCGAGACGAACAGTGACGAGCTATCTCTTCAAAAAAGATCTCGTCACCCGAGGAGTCACTGTCTTCTGAGTCTTCACTCTCGGAGATTTGGATTTCTGGGTCATCTTCGTCAGAATCGACCACCAAACTGACATCTCCTTCTTCCTCATCCTAATCCTCATCAAGATGGCTCGCGTGTTGTTCGTCGCCCGTAGGCTCGTCGTCAAGAAGCGAACGAACGATTTCTTGAAATTGAGGATCATTTAATCGAAAGGCCGCTCAGACATGATTCACTACACAAGCGCTACGTACAAAACCGAGTCAAAGAAGAGAAAAAAATATATATTTGAAAAAACTAAGGGCTTGTTTCATAAATTCGATGTGCAAGGATAGTGGTGTCCCAGGGACGCTGAGCTATAGCACGGATAGTGGCGTCCATGGGACACCTCATTCGAACAGACAGGATGACGTTCTAGGGGGAATGGTTGGAGTAAAAAGATAGCGCTACTTATCTGACCTTCCTTAACTCGATTCCGAAGGCTACTCAAGATTTGAAGTGTCCTTGGCCATTAGGCCAACCCCCATCAACCTCCAAAGTTCAATCACACGTCCCTGGGACAACTATCCGGACCAAAGGGTAATGCGGGTGGTATTGGCGTGAAGAAGTGTCAAGTCGCTGCCGGGCATGTTCGTTTATAAGACTCGAGAAGAATTTTGTACGCTTCATCCTTCATTCTTTTATTTTGATAGGAATCATCTTTCACGTGCCATATGCACGGATACCTTCTATAAATATCAATGAACCCACTAATAAGACTTGGCTTGCTGTCCATTTCGAGGCAACTGAAAACACTACGAAAGGTCTTTACCAATTCGCCTCAACAAATTGATAGGGAAAAAGGCAGAAGGGAAGTAAGTCGGAAGGAGGACAAAATCCGGTTCCTGAAACCACCGTGAAAATCAAAAAATGTCGCTTACGCGTGGCTAATTCAGCCATGTGAAAAGTGAAAAAAGTAAAAAGGTAAAAGTGAAAAGTTTTTCGAATACCTGATAAATTTCACATCAGTATCAATCAGCTGCTAGTGCACGCATCGACGGGTAAAGTTGTGGAAAACTACCCCGTTCTGTGCACTTTCGAACGGTGAACGGTGGATGAAGACAATGGTATACGAACACAAACCCAGCAAACGCGAGGAGCTGGTCAACAAAGTTGTGGAGTGTTCTGAATCGATCAGACAACGACATGCCGAAATTAGTCGAGCCACCACGCCACAGAGCTTTACAGAAAAGAGCGTCCGAGTGTCCGCAAGGGGGAGGCATTTTTGAACACTTAATTAAATGATGTTTTGTTGTTATTTCAACTTAAGGTTGTTACTGTAAATTGGTCTCATACAAGTTGAAGGGGCAAACGATGTACAATGAACTCCGTGAATGAGAGATATGAGTTTACAACAGGTACCGGCTGAACCTGACAAGGTGAAATGTCCAAGTCCATAATTTTCACCCTAACGCTGTTGATCCACCACCTCAACTCGCATTCCATACATTTTTATTTATTTTTATTTATTTATTTATTTATTTTTGCCAGATACACTAGTAATTACAAATACTTCAATAAGAGACAGATAATTGGCCAGCCCCTTTAAAAGCTAAAAGCTTGTGCCAAGGGGCCTAGCACTCTTTATAGCCTAGAACGAGCATGTACACTACTGAAATAAAAATCAAATTTTAGCCTACATACTATTAGCCTAAATATAACCAATAAAAATCACGAAGTTAATACAAAAAGGAGAGAATAACAAATAGCCAGACATCTTTGCACCAACACATCACTGAAAATTTTGTAGAACACCCCGAAGAAAGGTTCTCAAAGCTTTCCTAGATTTAAAGTTCCTCAAATTAATTTTATTATCATAACAAAACTTGATTCCAGAAAACAATGCTGAACGCCTACGTGTTTCCGTATGGATAGTCGGCAAATTCAAATCACATTGAGACACCGCCCTGGTGCCAAAACGACTGTTAGATTTACATTTGTCTAAGTTGAGATAGAGAAGACTCAACACCGAATTCAAAAGAAAAAGCTGTTTCAAATTTAAAACCCCAAATTCATTGAAAATTAAAGAAGTCGTGAACCGCCTAGGCTTACACAAAATGATCTTAATAAGGGTATTTTGAGCAGACCGGACAGATTTTAGATGGGATTTCACAGTAGACCCCCAAATCACCACACCGTAACATAAAATTGATTCAGCCAAAGCAAAATAAACAGATTTCAAAAGGTCTAAGGGTAAAACGGAACGAAGAATTCTAAATCTATAAAATAACTTACGCATACGAGAAACTAATTTAGAAACATGGTTTTTAAATTTCAAATTACAATCGAATAGGATTCCCAAATATTTATGTTCAAAAGTGTATCTTACGTCTTGACAGTCACACTGTAAATTCTGACCCGCAGTACACACATACTTATGTATTTTAAAAGAAGTAGCGATTGGATTACGCACTTTTTTTTAAAGAAAAACGAATTGCCGCCGTCTTTGCTAAATTCAAGCTAAGCAGATTGTTATCACACCACGTCTTTACGACTTGTAATTCACTACTAGCAAGATTAACCAAATGATCCCAATTCGAATGACTAAAAATGAGACAGGTATCATCTGCAAATGCCTGAATCTCACCCGAGAGTTTTAGGTTCAGCAAATCGTTCACAAAGATCAGGAACAACAAAGGACCCAAGACTGAGCCCTGCGGCACGCCACACTTTAATATTACTTCCCTACTATACTTATCCCCTATCCTAGTGACACATGGTCTGTCTTTCAAAAACGACCATAGAATGTCAAGAGTCACCTCACGAATACCACAATTAAGTAATTTACTCACTAACAACTCATGGTCAATAGTGTCAAACGCTTTTTTAACGTCAAGAAAAACACCCAGTACATGCATCCCAGTATCCAATTTATCTAGAATTGAATTGTGTAAATTAAACAGAGCATGCTCAGTACTACGTCTTTTTCTAAACCCATATTGGTTTGGTGACAAAATTTCATGTTTATCCAGGAAATCACAAAGTCGAGTTTTAATACATTTTTCAAATACTTTAGCTAAAGCAGATGTCAGTGCTATAGGTCTATAATTGCTTAGGAGTTTAGTATCTCCACCCTTATGGACAGGTATAATGACAGTTTTCTTGAAAATATCAGGAAAAGTCCCAGTCGAAAAGCCTAAGTTGAACAAATGGGCGATGGGAGCACAAATAAAAGATGCAATTTGTCTGAGAACGACGTTCTTTAGATTACCAATTACACAGCTGCTAGTCTTTTTTATTTTAATCAAGTAGCTAAGGACTTCTTGAGGAGTAACTGGCGAAAGGAAAATAGATTCCCTGACGATTCTAGGATCACACCTTTCATTAACCATATTGATTCTTTCAACGTCAGGAACGTCAATACCTTCCTTACACTGTCTCCCCACTCCCGAAAAATAGCAGTTGAAGCAGTCAGCAATCTTTTCAGCGTCATTAACAATTAGGCCCGAATCAGTTAGAATTTCATCTACCTCGCTATTATTTAAGTTACCCCCGGGTACTAATTCATTAATAACATTCCAAACATTTTTAGGGTTCCCTTTCCCCTCTAATTAGTGCATTTCATTCAAAAAATGCACTATTGGTCTCGCCCTGATGGTCGCACATATGGGTTGCGATACTTTTTTTTCACGTTTCAGAACCCCTAGAACACGAATCCGAGGTCGGTTCAATTTGCTATATATATATATATATATTTATGGCCCTTTTTTGTTAGCACGATCACGGTCGCAATTTTTGACTAAGGGCAACCAAATTTGGCCTAAAAATCAATAGCGTGAATATCTCGGACGAGTTCGTGATCCAGATGAATCGGTCCACGGGAACGGTGTGAAAGAGGGGTTTGAATTAGTTGAAAATTCGCTACCGCACGGCTGTTGCTGCAATTACCCCCAAAATTAACTCGAGTAATGAAAAATGAACGCGCTTTCAAATGAGACCCTAGTGAACCAAATCCGTTGATATGGCAGGGGAGTTCTCGGCGAAGGGGAGCTATTAAATTAACGCTATGCCTTACTGGACCACCCAATTACCAAACAATTTCATTGACATTGTATTTTGAGCCGTCTCTTTTATTTGATTTGCCTACAGCGTAATAAATCTTGAGTAAAAAATCCTGAGGTGGGCCAAAAAGGGAGGAAACAAAAAAAAATTTAAAAAAAAATTGTTTCGGATTTGAACCCAGGCACTCCGCATTCCGCGAAATAATGACATACCATTATTTTAACCTAATGTAACTGATCTGAAAATTAACGTAATCTGAAAAAAGTTTTGTTCCGACAGCAGCCTGTCGGGAAAAGTGCATTTCATTCATGCCCTCATAAGTTAGAAAGATATCAATCAATTATGAATGAAATTTAGGCCGGGATAAAGATTTTAATTGCTAATAACTCCCTAACAAGAGTCCGCCTTCCCATATCGTATAGGCAACCAAACCGACTCTGTTTCATTTTTCATTTTCATCATTTTGTTCCCCCTCAGTTGGTGCCAAAAAGGGGCCTGCGGTAAAAAGAAACACGATTTTATGATTTTGACTTTCTAAACCACGGCCTAAATGTCATTCATAATTGATTGATATCTTTCTAACTTATGAGGGCATGAATGAAATGCACTTTTCCCGACAGGCTGCTGTCGGAACAAAACTTTTTACTTCTGAAGTGCATCACTTTGGCTTTTTTGAGTAACAAGTTTAAAAGGTTTCTATACCTAACGAAACGGGTTTTCAGCGCTAAATTATATGGTTCAGAACGAAGTTTTCTCCTCATCCGATCCCTAGAACGGATTGAATTGACCAATCCTTTAGTTATCCAATCAGTTAATTTCGTGTGTTTATTTTTAACCTTGAACACTTGATTAATTGAACAAGAACTAACCATATTTTCCAACTTATTTACAAACTGATCTAGTGCTTTGTTCACGTCATACGTGTTCTTATAAACTGATTCCCAATTTTCCTCTTTCAGTACGGATTCCAGTTTATCATAGTTGACTACATCTCTATACACAAACTTTCTATTTCTACCCCTTACATTATCTTTACTTTGCGAGCCATCACTCGGGGAACTATCTATCGCAAGGCTCCCTAGGCACATGAAATGGTCCGTAATATCCGCATCATAGACAATTCCCACACTATTACCAGGATTAACCCCTTTCACAAAAATGTGGTCGATGCATGACTTGGTTCTATCGGCCACTCTAGTAGGTAGATTAATTACAGAAACAAAACCAGCCTTTGCTAAAATGTTACAGTATTCATTAGAATTAGATGAAGGATTTAACAAATCAATATTTACATCACCAACTAGAAAGTGAACCCTACAACCAACACCAGAACGCAAGAAATGATCGTCTAAATTAGCTAAAAAGTCAAGAACACATCTACTGGGGGACCTGTAAATGGCAGTTATAGCATACCTGAAACCCTTAAAATTGAACTCCCCAAAAATAGAGTTACAACCAAGTTGAACGTCCCTCAACTCAATACACCCAATCCGACGTTCATTAAAATAAACAGAGACTCCCTCAGATTTATTCAGACAATCATTACTTTTATATTCAACAAATCCCGGAATAGTAAAATTAAGTTGATCCAAATTCCATGTTTCACCTAGTACTATTATATCAAAATCGACCTTGAAAGCTGATAAAAATAACAAAAAAGAATCAAAATTTTTCTTTAAACTTCGAATATTAATAGCACACAGTTTAAGACCATCAAAACTCGACAGGTGGTGTTCTGCAACATGAAGATCCCCGCAATTAATAGAACTAATACTGCATGTATCATCTAAAAACTCACTAAATTCATCCATAACAAAAGGGGACAAAAATTAATCGACTAATTACACTAGATAAAGCAATTTGACTTCGTCGGCCGCATATTTGTAATTACTGGAAATTTGTCGGGATTACTCGGCCAAAAAAGAAGAAATGATGGTTCAGTAGAACATCAGTCCGATATATATTTCGGGTGTATCACACCCCTCTTCAGTCTTAATAATTCTTAAAGAAGATAAATTATTGAAGGAGAACACCTCCTCTGTCGAAAAAAACCCATAAGGTGAGCCCTTTAACAATAACATGTAGCGTGAAGCTTACTACTTCACCGGACTCTGGTCGAAAAAAAAAAAAAAAAAAAAAAAAAAAAAAATTTTTTTTTTTTTCGACCAGAGTCCGGTGAAGTAGTAAGCTTCACGCTACATGTTATTGTTAAAGGGCTCACCTTATGGGTTTTTTTCGACAGAGGAGGTGTTCTCCTTCAATAATTTATCTTCTTTAAGAATTATTAAGACTGAAGAGGGGTGTGATACACCCGAAATATATATCGGACTGATGTTCTACTGAACCATCATTTCTTCTTTTTTGGCCGAGTAATCCCGACAAATTTCCAGTAATTAGATAAAGCAAATTAACAAAATAAGGGAACAACTATTTAAGAACAGCAAGATCCTCATCCCTAGAAATAAGAAGCCTTTTAGAGTCAGTGTCTTTACGCAGAAAAACTTTAAAGTTCCGGCACCAGACAAACTTAAAACCATTTTCGCGCGCGAATACTTTTGTTTTATACAGCAGATTCATCACGTTCGGGGTCAAATGGTCATTGATGTAAATCGGAGTGTCCGGCCAAGAAGGAATTAGGTCGTTTGCTTTTAACTTTAACTTTTTCGCTTCACCAACAACTTTTATCTTGTCCTTCTCAGTTGCAAACTTGACAATAATACGTCTCTCGCGTTTTAAATTAGCGTCAGCAACTCCTGTTCGGAAAGCATCACAGACCGTGGCTTCCACTTTCAACGCTTTAAGTACGTCTCCGACAATTGAATCGCATGACTCATTCGCTGTTACCGGTATCCCTTTTATTTCTAAATTTTTCTTTAAAGCCTGTTGCTCGAGGAAATCGACTCTTTTTTGGAGTTCCGACACTTTTTTTTCATTCGAAACAGTCTTCAGTTCAAAGTCCCGCAAACACTCCTTCACTTTTTTAACATCGCTCTCAAACGAGTCAAACTTATCACTCATAAAGATGACACTTTTTTTTAACTCTTTGACATCATCTAACAGAGTTTTTAAGCCCCCAACCGAATCAATTTCGCTTTTTATGCATTTTACCATATTGAAGAGCTCCCTCATCTCTTCATGAGTAAGTGGAACCGCAGGGTTCGCAACCTCAGCGAGTGGCTGATTTTTACATTCTGTACACTTCCACTTCGCTTTATAATCAGCCGACATTTTTTTATAATACGCTTCGTTCTTATTAACACACAAAGGATGAAACTTACCGGAACATCCCGTACACGAAAAGAAAACTCCTTCACCCAGGCAGGTGTGGCATTTAGAGCACAAGTCCATAGTTCAATAAATCCTTCCTCCTTCAAACACAACAAAATAAACGTAGGCACTCTAAAGATATTCACTCGTTGAAGGTAACATGTTGTTATATTACTGTAGAAATGAGTGGACTGTATTGAATATTGGCCACAAATTAAGGTGGAAATTATGTATGATTGTTAGCACTGACCTGTTCGTCTCTTTACAAAAATTGTCACTTCTCAAATTTTAGCCGCAGAGAAAACCAAGAATGAACGAAAGTCTGCCCTTCACGAACATCGTCCGAGACACACTTAAGGGCAACCGTTAAAACAGAGAACCAAAAAAACACTCCCCCTCTAATCCTCTCGCAGTTGCCGGAGCGAGATGGGAGAAAACTCCGCGCTCGGGCAGAAAATACTCTTTTTGATAAGTTGTGCCTCGAGAGCGCGTCACCGACCGGACTTACGTACGGAACAAACCCCCACCGTGAAATGGCCTGATTTCACCAATAAAGAAAATAAGATAGCAGGGTGGCCGGTTGCACGGTGTACAATAACATGGTGTTCGAAATACTGAGTGTAGCAGCTAAATGGTTGAGTGGAAAGAGGTATCATTCGATTGAAAAGAAAGCAGTAACTGTAGTAATGGTAAGTAATAGAATGTGAGTTCACAGAGGAAGATATCAATGACTAGGGGGGAAAAAATAATAATAAACCTTCTTTGCTTTTGAAATGTTAATTTAGAAATTAGTAAGCTTCTTCTGTCGGTAAGGGAATTAATCGGTGAACTGGTCGAATCAGCGTGGTCGTCCGAGTTTTAATCTTCTACACTCGAGTGACTCCGTCAGGTCCGAGGTAAGTTTCAATGATCCGGGCCATGGTCCACTGCTGGGGAGGAGAATCTTTTTCTTGAAGGACGACTACTGTTCCTACCGGTAAAGGCGTTGCTTGAGTCCACCATTTAGAGCGAGGCAGGAGAGTTTGAAGATATTCTACGCTCCAACGCTTCCAAAAGTGGCGTACACAAGAGGAAAGTAATTCCCACCGAGAGTTGAGAGGGAATGACAGTGCTTCACCGTCGGGACGAGTCAAAAGTGCCTGCCCAATGAGGAAATGTCCTGGAGTAAGATAATCGAGATCATCATTAGGGTCAGCAGAGAGGCTGCATAAAGGCCTGGAATTTAAAATTGCCTCGATCCTGGTGAGCAACGATGAAAACTCTTCGAAGGTCAATGCCTGCTCACCGATGACGCGAATCAGATGGTGCTGCTTCGCGGACTTGACTACAGCTTCCCACAACCCACCGAAATGAGGCGAAACAGGAGGAATGAATGTCCAAATTATGTTACGGGACGAAAGGTGATCCGAAATAGTATCCTGATGCTGTGCGAGAAAATCCTGAATCTCTTTGATCCGCCGGGCGGCTCCGACGAAATTAGTCCCCCGGTCATTGTGAATACAGCGAGGAAGGCCACGACGAGCAATAAACTTATCTAGTGCAGCAAGAAAGGCAGAGGTGGAAAGTTCTGATATGAGTTAAATATGGACTGCCTTAGTGGCCTTACAGACAAAAAAAACTAATCCAACACTTGAATTTTCGCGAATTCCGTCGTTTGGATTCCTTGTAGAGCAAAGGACCACCGTAGTCTACGCCCACCTCGAGAAACACCCGGGACTGGTTTACGTGCGTCGAAGGGAGTGGAGCCATCAACGGACTTTGGGGCTTAGCTTTGAATCTATAACCGGCAATGAAAGGCCCTTGATCTGACCAATTGACGCAGAGAGACGATCCAGAAACGTCGCTGGATGAAACTTTGAACAAGTTGGATACCTCCATGAAGTGTATACGTGTGAAAATGATCGACGATCAAATTGGCTAAGTGGGAGTTTTTTGGAATTAAAATAGGGTGTTTACCCGAGTGAGGTAAAGATGAATTTGTCAGACGACCGCCTACTCTAATGAGACCATCGGTAGACTTGAAAGGGTACAAACGCTTAAAGGAACCGACGTAAAGGACGATCCTTTTGCAAGGAGTCTACAAATCTGGAAATTGTTCAACCTGGAGCATTTTAATGTCAGTGGAAAGCGCATCGTTGATCTCAGATGTTTGAAGAGCGCCACTGGGTACTTCCTCACATGACCCTTTGGAGATCTTAGCTTTGGGTCGTCGAACGAATCGGAGAATCCACGCTGTCACGCGTTGTAGTTTGATGAACGATGAATTTCTGTTGAGTTGGACAAGCAGTTCGTTTCGGTCACTGTGAATTGCGAGAGTGTGCGTCTTTCTTTCAGGGACGTCAGAATTGGGTTCCAAATCGAGGATAGGCCATTCTAAAACTGGCAGTGTGAGAAAGTCGGGACCCTTCCAGTAAAGAGAATGTTCTAATAATTGGGCTGGAGACAGGCCTCTAGAAACACCATCGGCTGGATTGGAACTCGAAGCTATGTAAGACCACCACGCTGGTTCCGTGTGTTCCAAGATTTGTACCACCCGATTGGCGACGAAGTTTTTTAGGACGTATGGAGGAGTTTGTAGCCACCAAAGGACGTTTTTAGAGTCGGAAAAACACGTTACTTTCGCCACACGGCTTTTTTTCCTGAATGCGCGCAGGGCATGGAGAACCTTTGCAGTGAGTAGCGCGGCACAAAGTTCGAGACGAGGGATGCTTATGGTTTTCAGAGGCGCTACCTTACTTTTACTCTTTAAAATATGAGCAACCCTTTCGCCGTGAGAATTTTCGGCTTTAAAATAAACGACACAACCGTATCCTCTTTCCGACGCGTCCGCAAATGCCGCCAAGGAACAAGATGAAGTTTCCGAGTAGGAGATAAAACGAGGAATTGAAACTTCTTGTAAACGAGGGAATTCATCAAGAAATTTCGTCCACTCCTTTTGAAAGGGAGAAGGCAATGGATCATCCCAGTCCAGTTTTTGCAACCACATGCGCTGCAAAAGACATTTTATCCAGAAGGTAACTGGACTCAAATATCCATTGACATCGAAAATTCGAGCGACGACGGACAAGATGGTACGTTTAGTGAAACCTGAATGAGATATGTCTACTTTGTAGCTCAGGCTGTCCGAAATTGGATTCCACGGAAGACCCAAGAGTTGGAACGACGAGGAGGAGTCGAAGGATAGCGGTTGGTCCCGTTGAACTTCGGAAATGGTGCTCATAACAGTGGAATTGTTACTGGCGAATTTATGAAGAATGAAACCTCCGAGGCAAAAAAGTTGGTTGAGCTCCTCACAAAGCTGAATGGCTTGCTCTGTCGAAAACGCTCCTGAAACGAGGTTATCGACATAAATGTCGGAGTTGCAACGCGAGGCATGTGTGAATTGAAAACCATATCTCGCTTCCCCACTCCTAAACCACACTAAACAACAGTTCAGAAAAATGTCCACCGAAGTTCCGGGAGCTCTAGCCTGCTCTCGATCCAGAATCAGTGCGAGTTTTTCCAAAATTGCAACCAAACCTGAAAAATCTAATAAATAGTTGCTCCAGCTCATGAAATTCATAACCAAATCGTCCATCGAGAGTTCCATCAGCGGTCTAACGCCCGTTTGAAGATCGCAGTGTTCAAGCTCAAACAAATTAATGTTGCGCAACAGTCAATGGTCCAATTAGAGCCGTTCATCTTGCACTCTGTATTGAAGGAGCCCACCAGGCAGATTCCACTCAAGAATTACCGCCAATTGACCAGCCGTGACCGGGGTTGACCGAAGCGGTCACTTTGAATGGTACAAACACGAAACGTGGTAAATGGTGGTAAATCTTGGGGCAAGAAAACTCGAAAACACCTATTCAAAAACGTTTTCGACCATTTTGCTGAACCCGTGCCGTTCTCTGAGCACTAAACCGAAACGATGAGCTGACGAGTACCAATAAAGAAACGATAAGGAGCTCGTGGGATGTCTGTCAAGGGTGAATACAATGAAAACTGCTGTGTCTTCGGTTGCTCTTCCGTCGTAACCGAGACACAACATTGTCATTTCATTGTTTCCCAAAAATTGAGGGTTCAACGGTGTAAGTTATCAATTGAGGATCATTTGAATGAATAATTTTTATTAATTTTTAATTAAGTTTTGAATTACCCCTCCTCCAATGTTGTAACTGTAAAAAACGCGAAAAAAAATCATAAGTCTATTTAGTCTCAGTTACTATTGTCATGCTTACTTGTTGATAATGTTTACAATTTTGATACGCTTCATATTATTGTTTCTTTTTTTTCTGAAAAGCATAAGAATCAATAATAACTTCTGGGGCTGAAGTTGGAGTGGGAGTAAAATGGGTGATGTGTAAGTCAAGAAATAAAAAAGTAATACCTCCTATATCTCGCCCTCCTTGCTCGGCCACCGCCAACACCTGCCTCGGGAGCACGAACATTGGCCCCCGGGCCTGGAGGACGCCGATGCTCCTCCATTTCCTGGGGTTGTGGTGGCGGTGGCGGAGGTGGGATCGGTGACGGAGGCGGCGATCCGGTTGGGGACTCGGGATCATATGTAGTCGAGGTTGAGCAGGGGTTGACCAATTAGGGGAGCCTGGGCGGGACAGTGGTGGCCCAGAGCTCCCCTGCGGCTGCGGCTCCTTCCTTCTCTACAAACGGGTTTACAAGCAGGCATAAATATTTAACGTTCATATTATGCTGATCAATGTTGAAGCAATTCGTTGTGCAGACTTGCTGCTGTAACAAGTGATGAACGATATTTTCCGTTTTGCATACAGAGACCATGGCTTTTTCCGCCACTGTCACCTCAGAACTCACGACAAAAGAAACTCTTTAATCTCAGCGTAATATTTTCATCAATTTACTTCTCGGAGTGAACAAAAGTACTTTACGTCACCAGTAGTAGTGGTGTCAAGTACTTTTCTTCAATGTTTGGAGTGAGTCGACGCTGTACAAGGTGAAGAAATCATAATAATTGATCGGTTAAAGCCAAAAATATCGTTCGCAACTCGTGAGAGCGTCTATACGCTCTCGTTGATATTTTTTAGTGAACTTGGCGATGCCTTAGCGAAACACTGTTCGCGATTACAGTGATGCTTTTCTCAACATTTGTGAAAAATACTATTAATTACTTACGTTATTCACGTTAAAAAAATCAGTGGGTCGCATGGTGATGGTGACTGGTGAGTTGGCGTGAGGACAATGTTTCCCTTTCAAAGATTGTTAACGACTTATATCACTCTACCACCCCTGAAAAGTCCTGCCAACCAACTTGGGCGTGCGATTCGTTGCAACGCTATAGACCCTGTTCAGCTCCTAGAGAGCTCGCTGCGGTAGTAAGTGAGAGGAGGAATATAGTTAGGATCAAAATTATCAGTGCATGTCATTGTCAACGGACCACGAGGTCGACTTCCAGAATTTTCTTAAAATTTATTTATTTAAGGCCTTTTTTCGACGAAATAGTCTTCGAAGTGGATACTTTAGGGTTTTGACATTATTGGGCGCGAGTTTAATTCGAGATTTTGTTAATTCTTTTCTTTATAGACGATTTGTTGTGTTAGGCTAGAGGCGTGTTCGCTCGTGGAAAACAATACTTCTTTTAATTATTGAGTTTTCGTGTTTTGATCATCATGACATTCTTGCTAAGTATTATTGACTTAATCGGCGAGGACAGGACTGACGCGTTCAAGCAGGGCGATGCAGTGTTGAGTGCGGGTCACATCATTTTGCTCGGAAGTGTGAACAGAACGACTGAGAAAAACGATATATTCGGACTCTGTCTTCAGAGCAGTCATTTTGTCGGGTCCTCCTCATTATGAGATCAACGTCACCGTAAACAACGAAGAGAAGATCGTGGAAGCCAACTGTTCATGCACGGCTGGCAAATCATCAAAATGCAAGCATATCGTTGCGGTATTGCTGAAGGTTCACCGGTAATGAAGTTTAATAATTCCTTGATTCAAACGCCCATTTTGTTGTTTTTAAGCGTCGGTATAGCAGATCTGGAGGACTTGAGTTCCACCGATCTGAAGCAACAGTGGGGTAAGGCACGGAAACTGGGGAAGGACTTATATACCTGTTCCTGTTGACCAAACTTGCCATCTGTCTACGAAGACCCTACCTTTCAACCAAGTTCGCCGGGCAGACCACTTACAAACGCTGTTGTCTGCCTGCCCAGGTACTTTTCCCTCGCCGAATTTCCCCAGTGTGTACTTGAAACCTAAAATGCATCAATTAGGCTCAGAAGCCTCTCTCCTGCACGCCAAGGAGACGGTGGCCCACGAGGCTCGTGCGCTTTTTCTTCGCCTCCAGGACAGATGGGACGCCGCGTCCTCTCTGCCTTTTTGTGTCTCGAACTTTACTACCTTTATGTCCAAGAAGGAGGTTGAGTTTTTCAATGAGAAGGTAGCACTTGCTTCGGACAGCGCGTGTGACATTTTCGTAAACACGCTGGGTCAAACGAGTAAGTAAACTTTTTCACTGTTTATTGGAGAACATTCACTTTCCCTTTTTGTGCCACTGTACGCTTTTCTTGCAGGTTCTGGGACTTGGACGAAGGAAAGAAGTTGTCGGATCACATCTTCGAGGGCATACGAACTTTTGACTTACTCGCGGAACAGTAGTGCGGACTGTGACGTTAAATTTAAGAACTTGTATCGGTCCTCTTTCCGTAATAGTTCGTCTCAGTGAGTTACTATTTGGTCACTTTAAGATTTTTTTTATTGCAAAAAACAGTGGCAAACAAGAAGTGAGTGCGGGAGTTCACCCATTTCCACTTTTCAAGTCAATTAAAATATTAACTCATCATGAATGTAATTAGAAATAGTCATAACATAATTATTTAATCGTCAAACTTTATTAGGGAGGGACAGAAACATTTTTCTCTGGATCACTAATTAAATAAAGCTATTTTAGTCGTCAGCCCCACCGGGGATGTTCAATTTGATCCTAACTAAAGGAGTTTTCTACCGGCTTCCGCAGGAGGCGGGTCTATCGCTGAACGGGGTCTACAGATCTATGAATAATGAAATAACACCACATGTGCACTCACTTCAATGTCCATTGCATACAAAAAATTACCAGGATAACATGAAGTAAGAGAACGATTAATTCATTTTATACTTAGTTCGTTTTAGCTTATTCCTTTTATAGAAATGGAAATCTGGGAATCATCTGGTCAATTTGAAGGGGTGATGTTACGTTTTCACCGATTAATTAGGATGTTGACAGCAATTGCATTTTCAATTTTTGTCTCCATAGGTCTGTGCAAAACTCGGAATTTATTTGAAATTTGCCCAAAAGCGCATTCAACCGTCATTCGGGCACGAGACAGCCTGTAATTGAAGTTCCTTTTATCACTGTCACTTGACGCTTGCTTGAAAGGGAAAGGGCGCATCAAGTAACTGGTCAGTGGGTAGCCCTCATCCGCCAAAAACACGTAGGGGGCAACAACGGTTGAGTTGGGCAAAGGGGCGTCCTGAGGGACCTGCAATTTTCCAGATTCTATTCCCTTAAAAAAATTAGAATTAGCCAGCACTCCCCCATCACTATCTTTGCCGTAGGCGCCCACAATCACAAATTTATAATTTTATATTATTTTATATTTTATTATTTTATTTATATTTTATATTTTATATTGTTATATTATTTTATATTGTACATGCTACCCGAGTTATTAGGGCGCTTAAACCGTATGTGTTTCCCATCAAGGCATCCAAGTGCGTGGGGGAACCCCCAGTTCTCATAAAATTCGTTGGAAATTTGCTTGAAATGTTCTTCGTCCGGGACCGGCATATGCCGTTGCCTGCAGTCTTTTCCATATAGCCCGGCACACCTCTTTAACGACGTTGGTTCGGCTTAGCTTATCCCTCGGAGTTCGACTCCCATAGGCGTATCCGTGGCGCAAATGGCAGCGTGCTGGACTGGTAATCCAGGTTGCGGGTTCAAATCCCGCCGGGGAGCCATTTTTTCTCGAAACTCGAATCGTGTTGGGCTATGCCCTTCCTTCGTCGTCCGGATAATATCAGTCTAATTAATTTATTAATCTTTTTGACTTTTTACCCCAGGTTTCTTCGTCTTGGGTTTTCTTGCCAGTAGCTTTGCTTGGCTTGTTTTTAGCTACTTTCTTGTTGTGCTTCCTGATCTTCCTTGGTGATTCGTTTGACGCTTTTGTAGCGCAGCGTTGCGAAGGAATGCCACACTCTATAATCTTGACTTGGCATTTTTTTTAATCCTTCGTTAATGCGATGAACCGGTCAAGTCGTAACTTGGTTTCGTGCTGTTACACCGCATTTTTAACAAAGTTGAAGTAATCTTCTACGATTGCTTTGCTTTCTCGCTCACGTCCATTGACACTGTTTTGAACTATTCCTGACCAAAGAGGTACGTATGGAATGTACTTCTTTATGAAGAGGTTCAGGAATTCAGGATTGTTAAACACATTTGTGGCAACATTAATCCTAGAATTACTTGATAATAACTCAACAGCGTCGTCTTTGACGACTTGGGCGGCGATATAAAATTTATTGCGCATGTAGAGCGGTGACGAATCTGGAAAGGCATCTTCTTGTGACTGAGAAGTACATTTAGTCTCTTGAGAACTATCGTCGTGCTCTCTGAAAAGCACTTTTAACGCGTTGTCCACGAATGCGTTGTGACTTGGTTCCTGTTGTCCTTTTTAAGGCTGCACAACGGTAAGCATGGGGCTCTGCGGGCCAGGCAAAATTTTAAAAAATCACCTTATCACTCTTATCAATTAATCGATTAGGTAACTGATAAGTCGATTCATCTGGTGTGAATAATCGAATAATAAGTTACCTAATCGATTAATTGATAAGAGTGATAAGGTGTTTTTTAAAAATTTTGCCTGGCCCGCAGAGCCCCATGCTTACCCTGCACAATCTTGATACATCGTTGCCCACTGTTTTAACGAAGTGCGAACAACATAAAGAAACGAATGTGACTCCTGTCTTTGGCACACATTTCTTTACCGCCCATTGAAAGCATATGTCCAAGTATTCCTGGAGACTCTTAAAAGCTAGCACTACAGCCTTTATGATGGCGAGGCTCCAGTCACTTACAACCTTGCTTATGACATCATTTACTCTACCAGGAGCTAAGAGTGATGCGTAGTTCAATAACCATGAACAAACGGTAGTCGCGGTGTGGTTGCTGGATATGAATTCCGTGAGAGGGAAAATGACGTGTTTACGATCAGCCGTGGGGGGGGGGACGCAGCAACGAATGCATAGTGATCGGGATTGAGAGACCCCGAAAAATGCTTCATACATGTCAATGTCAATCAAAATTTAATTAATAATTGTTTTTATTTTCAAAATACATCCCCTCTCCAACCCCCCCCCCAAAAAAAGGCAAGATCATATGAAGAAAAATAAAAGGGAAATACTTGGTCGTCTTTTCACAACGAAACCAAAAACATATTCGTCTTCGTTCTCGATCTGCAGCTCCGATTGCAGCTAGTGGGCTGATCGGATTTTTTCTTTTGAACAACAACGTCCGCATCTTCATCCTCGTTTCTTCAACTTCGTCTGCCTTCATCTCATCTTGTCACAGTCCCTCAACATCAGCTCTCGCTTCAATCATCGTTCTTCAACTTCGTCTGTCTTCATCTCATCTTGTCTCGTCCTTCAACATCAGCTCTCGCTTCAATCATTGTTCTTCAACTTCGTCTGTCTTCGTCTCATCTTGTCTCGTCCTTCAACATCAGCTCTCCCCTCAATCATAGTTCTTCAACGACGTCAGTTTTCATCGTCTCGTCTACAAGTTTTAAAACATCCTTCATCCCTTGTCCCACCTTTTTATTTTGTCATAAAACCAATTATATTTTTTCTCCTCATAGCTTTTTATCTTGGTTTACCTCAAGCGTAACCACATAGTAATAAACCCACTTGGTCTCTTGACCATCTACCTTGAAATCCCGAATACAGGATCCTGTGGCATCAATGTGGGCCACTACGCGTCCCTTCAAATGTTTCTTGAGGGTCTTTAATGCCTTCAACTGTTCAGAACTGAAGAGAACGCAAGTCAAAGGCGACCCAACGTGCTGGATCTAACGATCGTTATTCTTTATTTCGTCAGGTTGCATTTTGATCACACTCATTAGAGGATCTCTGTCTAAATCGTGTTTTGACAGTGCTTCCTGCTTAATTTTCCTTACTACAGCACATCCCCCTCAGCTATCAAACTTTCGTTAGCTTTCAAGACGCAATCCAAGCGGTAGTTGAAAGCAGTTTTGTTCAGCAAAATGTCCTTAGCTATGGCCCTATCCTCTCGGTTCATTACACTAGTCAATTTCTGTGTGTAGTGATCAGGAGAAAGTGTCACTTGATTACTCATGACAACCACACTCTCAAGCATCCCTCGTGTTTGCAGTACCCGTAAACGACCATGAATGATTTCAACCTCTTCACACAAAATAGGCATGGAATGTCGTTTTCAAGCAGCAACTTTCTCAGTATGTTTGTGTAGTTATATATACTTCGTCAACACACGGAGAGACAATTGGCATGTCACAATCAACGAAATCCGCACCTAACGATTTGGAAGTATCGTCATTGCACGCAATTGGACATGATGCCTCATAGGCGGGTGAGGACTTATTTTCCTTTTGATTTGATGCCTCAGTATCCTCTTCGTCTTCCATTGGAGGCGAACCCCACTCAACCATTATTCGACTCAACTTGTCAATAATGTTTTTGCCGTTTCGATTGTACTTGCAACGAAACTTATGGTCAAGAGTAGCAAACTCATGCTCATGGCCATTGTTGCTTGGCAGAAATTCGTGATTTTTGAGCAATCCAGCAACAATAGTTCGTGACATTTGCCTTGAAATGTTTAGGGGAGGACTGGATAATCCATATTTCCCCTTCAAACTTTCTGCCACGCCTAAAACTATGTCGCTCTCCTCCAAAAAAGCTAATTTATCACGGAATTTCACTATGACAAGGTTGACATATTGTGATTTTTTAGCAATTCCCGTTTCTTTTCCTGGAAATTATAGAAATAAAACTTTAAAACGAATTGAAAAATTTCCTATATTACATAAAATAATGCCAGCATAGCTTCAAAATTCTGCGCAATGTCGAACGTGGCTTGAAAAATTCCTTTCGATGTATACTTCGAGGATTCGAATAGTCCGCAACGATACGGGATGGCGAACCAATTTTTAAGGGCGGGTAGACCTTTGCCAATTTATCCACATAAGGGACGAGAAAAATTTCCCACACGGGGTGACTAACCTTGTGTTGTGTGTCCTAAGTCGATAAAAATCAGCCTCAAGCCCATAGGCTGAGTACTTCTCAAATTATGGTAAGGAAAAAGGTTGCTTTTGACTTGATTATTATTTTTTTTTAAAATCTTTACGCCCTAAATTTATTGATGGAGTTGTTTCATTTGTGGTTCCTGAAGTTGTTTTTGGTGCTGAATGAAATGCACGATAGCTGAATTCTCTGATATCAATATTCTTTGAGTTATGAACAAAAATCGTAAACTTAATCCCTAACGTTGGAAGTGAGAATTTCTTGGGAATATTCAGGCAAAAACAAAGATTTCAGGTACAATTTACGTCGTAACTAAAAATCTAATCGTCGAACGGACTTGTGGTTGATTTTTATCGAAACAGCTCACGAAATCACATAGAATTAGAGACCCTGTTTGGAACAATTTTCTTTACCCCTAAAAGCGATGAGTTGGCCAACGTCAACCCTCTCTAACAGGATATTTGCTACCCCGCATCGTTGCGGAATCCTCGAACTGTACATCAAATGAATTTTTCAAGCCGAACTTAATGGCTTAACTAAACATTTGACTTTTCGTACTTTTAGCGCCATATAAATAACAAAACTCATGACTAAGCGCACCAAAAACTGATAATAGGTCTGTTCGTTTGTCGTCCGGAGCTGCTCTGGACTGCACGAACAGTCCGAAAAGCGTTCTTTTGTAATCCCGAACTACACTGAAAGCGTTCGTTTGTCAATTCTCGGACTGTTCAGTGCAGCACTATCTACACTGAAAAATTAGGAGGAGCTTCAAGCTCGAAATGTTATAACCTGCTCAATAATTACCTTTCATCACTCATCCCCAGCCAGTCCATTACCCAGCCATCACTCGACGACGACGATTTTTCTTGGCCTCTCAATCTCAACAAAAACGCCGTGTAAGGTAATGTAAATAAAATTTCTAAGGCGTTTCTATAAATTGTTTGAGACTTGAGAAGATAGTGCTAATCCTGGGGTTTTATTCATGCATTGTTGTTAGTCGTCGCTTATGAAAATGGAATTCGAAGTTTCCATGAATAACGAAACTCTGAATGCGTGCTTGAGTGGTATAGTGCAGATTTTCTTTCAATGGGGAACTTGCACATTTTTCAAAAGTTGGTGTTGCTTAAAGAGGGCTCTTCCACAAGTCTATTGCTCACATTAAACTTTGAAATCAGTCAAGGATGCTTTTTTAGGGAATTTTTAAAAATTTTGAGTGGGGGTTCGATTACGTAAAAACTTACTTATTGAAATGGATGATGCGGGGAAGAGGGGGTTAGACGATTTTAAAGGGGGGACATTTTTCATGTTATTTGTAAACAAACAATTTTAGAGTTCCCTCAAATGCTTCACAAGTAAGTATTTACGTCATTTCCCCTCGCACCATCCATCCTCTTCTGAAGAACTTTGAACCTTTTTTAAAAACCTTAAAACGCACCAATCGGGTTGCAACTTCCGTTGTTATCCTTCAGTTCACGGGTCAAATCACCGGTATGCTTTTCTACCCAATCTGAGATTCATGCAAGTTCCCCATTTTGTGCTAATTGTGTGTTTATAATCAGTCTCCTATTAGATGAAGGTACTCTTCAAGAAGTTGAGAGGCGAGTCCTGGGAGAATGCGGAATGGATGTGCCGACATCCATTCGTTGCTTCATAAGCAACATTAAAGGGTTGGATGACAAGAGCCAAGGTTAATACTTGTGTTAAATATTCTTTTTGCTTCTTCCTTTTCCATGGGTCCCCCCCTCCTGTAGTTTTCACCCATTTCTTTCGACCAAAGAAAAATAACTCACTTCACAGTGACCACAGGACAAAAGAACACATTTGCCTGCCCCTTCCCTTTATATCCAATTTAATTCCAACACCCTCCTGAGATCTCAAGTGCAAGAACTAGTTCTTCGCAACCAGAAACAGGGTAACGAGTTAGGCGCGGATCCAGATTGGGGCCGCCCCGCACCTCGGGCCGAAAAATAAAATTATTACGCTGTTCATTTAACTTCAGCTTGAAAATCCGTTAATCTTCATTTTTCATATGTCACCCCTGAAACAACTATAAAACCCACTTAAACTTTTAGCCTGAAAATTCGAGCTCTTCCAACGTCTTATTTGGGAAAGCAAGACTTAACGTGTGTGCGGAATTATCTGGAGATTAAAATGATACCTTAAAATCCAGGATTGGTGCAGAACTACGGCGATAATTTACGTAACGCCGAGCAGGCGAGGAAAGATTGGAGGGGGGTCGAGGAAACACATGTACAACTCCCTCTTAAGATTCGCATGCGCTGTTATCACGGAAAGTTTCCGTTAATACTTGGCCAAAATGAAGAAAAAGCCTCACGTTTTCTTTGCAACTCCTGACGACAATTGAGAAAAAGATCAATAATAATTCTCTGTTCCTTGGGGGACGGTCTATGGCCAAAATTTCGCCAATTCACTGCTAAAACGGAGGAAAAAGGCATAATCGCGGATAAAATCGAGTAACAGAGCTCATTCGCACCTCAATTTGAGGAAACACACATTCGTGGTCTCGCGATCCTACGTCCAGGCCAAAATGCGCTGATTCGCGGTTCATGGAGACCTTTTCACGGCTAAAAATGAGAAAAGGGGCTCGTTCACAGTAGAACTGAGAGGAATCACTCTTTTGCGGGAAAGAATTAGGAAAAACGCAAATTCGTGGTAAAATTAATATTTAAAAATTTAAATTTTTATATTTTTAATTTTTAATTTAAATATTAAAAAATGAAATAATTTAAAAAAGTTAAATTAAATATAAGAAAAAGTGTGTTTCGCGGCTAAACTTGAGAAAGCGTACCAATTCCTCGGTTTGCGATGGAAGTAATCCAAACCAAAAGTAAGAAAAGGAGACCTTTTCAAGGGTAAATTGAGTAAAAGGGCTCGATTGCCGCTGAAATTGAGAAAACGTGTCGTGGAACTTCTTTGTGCGCCCTCCCCCCTTCAGAAAAACTCTGGATCCGCGCCTTCAATAACGGCAGTTTTCAAGACGTTTCTCTAGTGTGAACCCCTGTTCCTAGGAAAATGTCTGGCAATCGCTAATGTCATCAGATAAGATCATTGGGGGGGATTAACGTCCTAAGCATGCCCAAACGTGGGCATATGATCCGGATTTTCAATCGGTGGGCTCGCGAGCTGCCCTAGTAGCAAAGATTCGTTGCAGCAACGTTTCTGAAATGTTACATGGTTGCGCGCTCAATGATTGCATATGAAACATTTATGAAACGTTGATCATATGTGGTGTGCGAAATGGTGGATTTGAAACGTTTATCAATTGTTGAGAAAGCTTTGATTGTGAAATATTTCTAGTTCAGTGTTTTCAACACTACAGCAAGTGACCCACGAACAGCCGCAATTTTGAAAAATGTCGAAAAAGAGGGAAAACTGGGGGCGAGTCCTCTCAAGGACCTCGCGCTTGTTCATCGTTACCACCTTCGTGGTAACCGATTCTTGAACACCTTACACTGCAAATACAGGTGACCCGTACACGCCATAATTTAAAGAGGCTCTGAACATTTTACAAAACAACTATGGAAGAGCTAAATGAGACTGAGATGGGATCGCTCTGCGGGATAAAAAATAAAATTGTCCTGCAAATTAATTATTTCATTCTAAAACTACCTATATTCAATTTTTTGTTGCTTAGCTGTGTCTCATTAATAGTTTGGGGGTGGGAAGGGGTTAAAAATCCGAACTGCCCACGAGGGCCGAACAATTTTAGTTTGACACCCCTCCATTACAGAATCAACTTCATCCGAAATAATATGTCGCTTTCCCATCAAGCAAATTGTGATGTATTTAAATAATTACATTTTTATTTCATATGACTCTGTGCTATTAAAAGACAATTAATTTCACTTGTGACTCGTCGTGTGCTGATCTTTTTTTTTTAACGCTGTGCCGTGGTGTGTCTGTGTCGACATGTTGATAAAAAAAGCTCAAGGTTCTTCTTCGTACAACGATGTCAGGTAACAGACTACCGTTTCACATTCTCTCAAAAAGAAGTAAAAGAAGACGGCTTCAAGTTACACCTGAACCTTCTACCAGTGATGATCATGCTCCTACCCATCCTGATTCACTTCCATCTTCATTAACTACGTGTCAAAATTATTCCCTGGTGTCAGACCAGTCTTCTGAAGATTCAGATGGTCGTAAATCTGAAGAACTCATTATCTCGGAAATTGTTCCAACAAACTCTCCTAACAATAGCTTCGCCGAGCTTGAAAATGATAGTTATTCGTTGTCCCCTCCGAGCCTTCCTGATAATTCTTACCAATTTTCCGAATCTGGTGATTCGTTACCAATATTCTTGCGGAGTTGGGCATTAGCACATAATATTCCCCACAATGCGGTCTCATTTACTTTCTGGTTTGAAAGAACACATACCCCATCTAGCATCACTCCCTTTGGATTCACGCACTTTGCTTGGTACGACCAAATTTAAATTCAGTACTAAAACCGTCAGCCCTGGCAATTATATCCACCTAGGGTTCAAAAAACAAGCATTATTCTTCTTAAATAAAGCCACTAAGTATTTCTAATATTAGGAACAATTTTTTGAATTTTATGATCAACATTGATGGCCTACCACTTTTTAAAAGCAGTTTCCACCAACTTATGCCTATTCTCGGAGCCGAAATTTCTGTCCGTGAATTTCGCAGTAGAGTTTTTCCTATCGGGTTATACTGTGGGGTACAAAAACCGTACGATTTGTTTGAATTTCTACATGATTTTGTGGAAGAGGCGATCACATTGGTTAATGAAGGTGTCGTTTGGCGTGGCCGCATTTTACGTATTAATATTGTTGGCTTCAATTGTGATGCCCCTGCAAAAAGTTATATTATGGGGATCAAAGGGCACGGTGGCTATCCATCGTGTACTCGATGCACAGTTCGAGGATCCACTGTGAAGAAAAGAAGGGTATTCTTAGATTCCAAGTGCTCCGCAAGGACTCACAAGGATTTCCTTGAGAAAAAGGACAAAAGTTTCCATGTTAAAGATACGCCACTGGTAAAAATACCTGGGTTGGATTTTGTTAAGTCATTCGTACTAGATTCAATGCATTTGGTAATGCTTGGCGTGGTGAGAACCTTTTTACAAACCCTAGTAAACGGAGAGAAACAATTCAAAATTTCAAGAAGCATGATTTCTTTGATTGATTCGATCATGAATAATTTTCGCTCATTTTTTCCTGTCGAATTCGCTCGAAAACCCAGAGATATTAGTTTAATTGCTCGTTGAAAAGCCACTGAATTCCGTACGTTTGTACTCTACTGTGGTCCTTTGGTTTTGAAACCCGTAATTTCAGATGAAAGGTACAACAATTTCATTTGCCTTCACGTTGCCATTTCCATACTTCTCAATCCTAGTAAATGCAACGACATAGAACTTCGAAATTATGCCAGATCTCTACTTGAAAATTTTGTTCCTACTTTCTCTAATTTGTACGGCAATGAATTCATAACCCATAACTTTCATGGTCTCTTACACCTCGCTGATGATGCAGACAATTTTAATGAGTTTTCCGAAGAATTTTCTCTCGAAAATATCTCGGCGTTTCAGTCCGAAAATTATTTGCAGAAACTCAAATCACTAATCCGTGGATATAATATGCCACTGCAACAGGTTGCTAGAAGGCTCGCTGAGCGCATGTACAATGATTTTAACGAACCAATGAAATCAATTCCTTTTGGTAATTACCCAATTTTCAAGTCGCAACACAATGAAGGACCTCTCCCTGACAGCTGTGTTGGTCCCCAGTACCAAATTTTAACTTATGAAAATTATTTTTTATCTATAAAACAGTCGAATAACTGTTGCATTGTTGCGAACGGGGAAGTGATTCAAATTTTAAATTTCGCATTTTTGAAAAATGGAAACAATCCCGTTGTAATAGGCCGTGTTTTTTCAGATAACTAAAGATGTTTACAAGTTTCCTTGCCCAAGTTCTAAACTTGGAATATTTGTTGGAAGAGTCTCAAACGAACCGTTAAGTACATGGGAAGTTTCTCACATTATAGGAAAATATTTGTGCTTGCCGTACAAAGGTAACCAAAATGTCCTTTTCCCTATGATCCATACCCAATTATAATTTTGGCTCGTAGTTGACGTAGTTGTAATTTCGGTAATTATTTGACAAGCTCGGTGCGGTTAAACAATGGAGTGAGTGAATTCCGCAATTCCCCTTGAAAGTGAAATTGAAGTGAACAGTGAACAGTGTTAGTGAGTTTGTTTTCGCGCCAGAAACTGATACGTGCTAGTTTTCGTTCCAAAAAATTGTTTTTTAATAATGCTAGTATCTTCGGAAATTCCGTAAAGATCTAGTTTTTCGCGGGAAAACTTAATGTGCTTAAATATCCCTTCGATCAACATCTAATAAATCATCTTCAAGGGAGAGGACTAAGGAGCCTAAAAAGTAACGCAATTTGGAGTTTCAATTTCTTCGGCTGTCGCGTCGTTTACATTTTTTCGTGAGATTACTTCCGATTAATAGATCGAAAAAAGTAAGTATCTCTCTTCCCCAGTTTGCTGATATTTCACGTCTTCCTAATTTTGACAGTTATGTGGTGCCTTGTGTGGCTAATTGACGGTGATGACTGTGAACCAGATCTGATTCCCAAAACGTGGATTGTCGATAACAAGCATTGCCTCTATCCAAAGCATCTCAAAACCAACTCAATAAGTGCCATGGCTAAAGATAAATGTATGCCTGAGAGCACCTGGTTTCGTTTCAAAATCAGATTCATTGAAAAAGATTTAAGTAATAGTATTTCCATTATCCTTGAACATAAAAATTTCTATTGGTGGTATAAACTGGCGGCCTCCTATAATATACGAATCAAAAAATGGTTACCACAGATGAATACGATAGAGGCATCAGACTCCTAATAAAAGTCGTGAGGAACCCGGACCAGGATTTTCATTCAGAAAAAGAATTAGGCCGTGGTCGAAGACAGAAATATCCACGTAAAATCGTATCTACGTCGGACGATACAAGTTTAGATGAAGTGAGAAACCAACTTGAGGCTAGATAGTACATATTTCACGGCTGAAGTGTTTACTTGGATAGTTTATAAGCTAGCAGGGTCGCAGTAAACACTTTAACCGTAACACGTAATATAATAAAGACTTCAACTAAGCGTAACTTTTTTTGTAGGACGCTCTCCGTCGCGAAGCCGACAAAAAAACAATGGATTGTCCGCCTATTCCCGAAGAATATCCATACAGTGGAAGTGAACAAAAAAAAAAAAGTAAGATTCTACAATTCAAACGACATAATAAGGAGGAGAGGCTGTCGTTAAATCCCTGTACTTTTGAAGACATAAACGTCACGCTGATTTCTAAAACGTACTAAAATTAAAATATTTGGGCCGGGATAAAATCTTGTTGACAAAAAAATATCGATATGTAGATTCTAATTCAATATAAGAAATCCAACACTAACGAAGAAAAAGTGTTGAACGTCACGTGGGCCACCCTGTATTTGACAATATTCTACAGGATCTGTCTGATGGAGGCAGGTGGTTGTCAAAGATAGGAATTTCCATTCGACAAAATTGGGCCTTGCTATTTAAATGACACCAACCAATAGGTAAAATGTTTGGGCCTCTGCTCCTTGAGTGTAATTAGTGTTGGTTATTTATCTTTGGTTACAATAAAATGAAGTTCCTTCTTAATTTATTTACCTTCATTTTGGTATAGCTCGATCGTGATGTTCTTGGCACACAGGTGCAGGCAACGACTTCTGAATTATTTGTAAGCACTTTTTTGTAATGCACTCCGGTTACTTCCTCTACTGATTTTTTAAACATTGATTTAATTTGTATATTGCCACAACTTCGTCAAAAAACGTCATCATTGCACAGAATGGATGCTCTGTTTCTTGCAGTCATAAGTGTGCTTTTACCTCAAAAGATCAGCGTGAAATTCTGTGTCTCCTTACGGGTAATTACATTATTACATTATGATACTTCATGATATTATATTATATAAATATTATACTTGACTTGAATAATTATAATTAATCAATGTGGTGTTTCCAGTTGAAATGAAAAATACTCAGAAGAGTATAAGATCACTAAAAGCCGAATTTATTTCACGACTAGAATCGATTTTACTTTTATCCGAGAACAAGGAGAGTCACCAAGATCAAAAGGTTGTGTTGAACAATTTTCCTGTCAAGTGTGACGAAAACCTTAAGACTGTAGAAGAAGAGTTGAAGGACAAACAATACTTCGATAAAGTGGTCAGTACATATTAATTTTTTTATTTCGAATGGATGGCAAATATTCCTTCAACACATCAAATTCAGGTGTCATCTTTGGTTTTTGGGGCTGAAGGCAAGCTGTCTTCGAATGGTGCTGGAAGACAGTTTCGCCCAGAATTTCAGCTTCAAGGGCCAAAAAAAGAAGCGCCCTTTTAACGAATTATTAATTTCTCGTGTGGTATTAGGTACGGCTTTGCTTAACGTTAACGTTTTAAATAAAATCTGAAATTGAAAGGGCTAAATATTTTTATATCTTCTAGAAGCTGCTGCGAGAAAAACAAATGCTCCCGACCAACAGGAAATTTTAAAGGCCATCAGTCTTTGGCTGGCACAGGCCACAAACCGTATTCAAAGGTAAGTTATCATAGTTAATCACTGAATGCAGATATTGTTTGTAAGAAAATTGGTTTTACCTTTCTACAGATCTAATTCAAAAGCCGAAAACTAATTTTTTGAATTTGTTTCCTAAAAGGTAAAGTAATGTTCTAGTTTCCTATAATTTATCAATATTATCTAATTTCTTCGTCAATAATCATTTTTATCTTTTCGTAGGTTGAATCGTTTCTTTATGGCTGTTTGTTTTTTTTTCACATTAAAAGTAAATAAAAATATTTTTCTTATTCGTATGTACAACATTTCTGTCTCTCTTGAGCCCCCGTGGGGGTATTCTATCGCCCTTTATAGCATAGCGAAACTCAATTCTTATATTTTCATTCCATTTTGACTTCTAAATGGATTGGAACACATAATTCTTGGGGCCGTACGCTTAAAGAGTGACAGAATACCTCCTCGCTCGCTTTCGCAGGAACGATTCTGAAATAATGCGGCAATTATTCATGAAACGTGGAATAAACGTTTACGATTACTTCAGGAACGCGGCCTTGGAAGTTTCTAAAATATTTTGAAATCATTTATAAAATATAGACTAGGGTTATCTTAGAAACGTGTCTGCCAAGTTTCCACATTGGTTTCAGAAACGTCGAATAAACGATTCTCAAATGTTTCCAAAACGAGGAATAAATGTTTATAGATCGTAAAAGAAACGTTTCAGGAACGCTGCCTCAAAAGTTTCTAAAACGTTTATAAATTATTTCAAAAACGTGGCCCAGGGCGGTCATAGAAATGTGTCTGCCACGTTTCCATGTTGGTTTCAGATACTTTCTAGAAACATTAAGAAACATTTTTAAAAACGTTTCTGAAACGTAATTTTGCTACTAGAGTGGGGCTAGATGCATCCTCTTCTTAAAAATAATAAAATTTGCTTCGAAATTTCTGGTTAGTATGACTCTTGGTTGGTATGATTGCCCTGATATTATGACCTTGCTTAGTTTGCCGATTAGTGCATTTTGTCCAAATAATTATGAACTCCGCTGACCCATAGGAGGAAACACTTAATGCTTCTTTCGGACTAATTGTTTCATATATGCTGTTGCAATATTTTGTTATTAGTTACTCAAGAAATTGTCACGGACGAAGGCGTGCTCCCTCCAGACGAAGAAGATTGTTCCAAGGGTAAGATTAGAGAACTCACTAGCAAAAGACCGGCTATGGAGTTTTGCAACAGCCATACTTACCTACTATTTCGGATATGTTTTATTTTCGAATTAGCTGTTACACGCATTAACCTTGACTGTCTCCTTGTCTAGCCACGTGGAATGACAAAAGTACTAAAATGGTCATTCATCTATACAAAGAACACTGCCCAAAAGTTAAGCAGTGTTTAAAATTAAAAACAAAACAGAAAATGTGGCAATTCTTCAGTGAAGAGTTGAAAAAATGCGGCTACACTTTCAACCCCGGGCAAATTGAAAATAGGTGGAAGACCCTTGACCGGGGCTACAAAGAAACCACCGCTGTAAATAAAAATACCGGAAGAAATCGCGCTTCTTGTAGTTTTGAGAGGTATGGTCCCACTTTGCAATGAGGTAGCATAGGACGACCATTTCATCGTTAAGCCCGCTTGAGAATGCTTTCGCGGACGGGGGGGGGGGATCTGATTTGGCGACAATATTACCGTCAATAAAGCCAAATTTATCGCCATCAGCGTAATATCAATAAAATTACCTCTGATAGTGCTACCAGCTTTGCCATCACTACCGCTTTATTATCCATCAAAAACATCATTGTGTATATCCTTTTCTTTCCTTCTTCAGTTCCAACGTTACCTCATAATTTCCTGTGTATTTCCTCTCCAAATCAATCTACTCCATTCGTCATAATTCCTTGAAAAAAGAGAGCTGTCGTACATCAACAAAGGGAGGGCCAGTATATATCCGGCCTATACGCTTGAAGCCAGTGACAGTGGCGTAAGTCGGGAGGACAGGCTGACTGAGGTTGGTTTAAAACATGCGTGCAGGACCATCGACCGTGAGTTATATCACCTGTTTTTTCGTTCATCGACCTATTCCTTAGAATTTAAAATTAATCATCCCTCATACGTTCCAGAGCTCATCCCTCCCTAATCCCGAACCTCGTCCTCCGAGCCCGGCAGAAAGCATTATAGATTTGCCAGTGGCGTCAAGAAAAAGAAAAAGTCAAGTCGAATATTATTTCGAAAAAAAACAAAAAAAAACAGGAGCTGGAAAAAGCGAAACAAAGGCGCCACGAAGAAACAATGGCCATAAAACACCGAAAACTTGAACTCATGAAAAAAAAAATGAGCTGATAGCCAAACTTATTTCTGTTTTGGACTCACGATAATATTTTGCTATGAATATTTTCATGTTTTTTTTTTTTTTTTTTTTTTTTTTTTTTTTTTTTTATATATTAAATTTTGTCCACCAATTCTTTACTTATCTACTTAATTTATTCATTTATTTATTTACTTTTTTATTCACGCATCTACTATTTTTTCTATTACATTTTTTCGTTTCTTATCTTATATACTTATTATCAACTTATTACATTTCGTTGACTAACAATAATTTTCACCTTTCGGAGCAGTGCTTTCCCTGTATCAAACGTAAATAATATTTTCATTTTAATTATAGTGGGGAATGGGACAATTTTATTGGCCATCGTTGAATTCCTTGTTTTTCAATTTTTTTGTTCATAATTTTCAATTTTAATTGCAATATTACAGATCCAAATGTTTAATAAGTTAAATTACTAATTCAAATCATTCTCAAACAGGGCAAATAAATTATACCACGAATTCTAGCCTAATTCTGAAAAATGAGTTGAAATAAAAATAAAGTATAATACAAGTTGCAATAGAATAATTTGCTCTTGCTCTTGGTACAAGCGGCCTGTAAAATATTTTAAGATAGTATTGAAGCTTTTATTTTTGTTGGTACCAAAATGGCACGGTTACTTACTTTTGTAACTCTACTGACGTAATTGATCCCTTATTTCATTTCTTTTAGCCCTGCCGAAATCTGAATCCGAAACTCGGTCTTCCAGCGTGAATTGAAAGCTACTGTCATCTGAGTCATTGTTACGAGGGAACATTAGTATCTTTAAAGCTTGATCTGTCAACATGAACTAGTTCAAAGGATTACGACCTTCTTCAGTTCCCACGAGATCATCTGGTTCCTCTAGATGCTCTTCTCTTTCAAATTCTGTTAGATCCTCAGCATCAGCGATGTTATGTAAAACACAGCATGCGTGTGAAATGGCATTCATCCGTATCTGAACTAGTAGGACTTGGCTTAACCTTCTTTTTCCCTTTTGGCTTCCTGATACCGGATAATGTGGAAGGAGCGTCAAAATTCAGAGCGCATCTGCTCTTGGAAGAACTTCGGCGATTATTCTTCTCATCAAGAAGCGTTTTTTTTACAGGAGTGTCAGTGAGGATAGAGGTGACTCTTCTTTTTCTCCCTCTGGATGAAATTTTCCTCGGTCCGGCTTTCGGGAGAGGCCTAACTTGTTCTGGGGTTTTGTGATCGTCTTCTGACGTTTGCGTCGCTAAAGGTTGTGGAACTAAAAGTGATGGTGCCGAAGCTTCCTCAGGGTTTGGCCGATCAGTTCCGTATCCTGGTAGAAAATCCTGTTCTGTGAATATATCAGGGTTGTAAGGACATATGCCCGAACAATCGAACCCTGCTGTGATATTTTTCGGTGTCAGAGCGAGTGGCGATGCAGTTTTTACGATTCCCGGAATGTCATAGATCGTCATTGTTTGCCCTGGGTGATTTGTTATCCAGGCGTCGCACGCTGAGTTGGAAAATTTTTTGAATGGACCAAACACACTTCGGTCTAAAGGCTGCAGTCTATGACTGCAATGGGGAGGGAAGGATAGAACAGTCACTCCATTATCTTTGAAGAAGTCCAGGGCGTCAATGGACAGGTGCGAGCTATCATTGTCCAGGAGAAGAATCACGGGTCGTTCTAAAGACGGTCTAGCATATGTCACAAAATGACTTGCAAATTTCAAAAAGTTGGATTCGATCGTCCACCCAAATTTGTTAGCATCACCTGCACAGCCGGGAGGACCGTCTCTTACAAAATGGTCTTTGAAATTCACACGAGGGAACACGAAAAATGGGGGTATTGAATTACCCCTGGCTGATACTGCGAGAGCCATGGTCACCAAGGCACCTCTTTCTGCGGAAGTGACTCTTCCAACTTGTTTGAAACCCTTTCTGGCGATAACTCGATCAGGTTTCTGCAATGTTGTCACTCCTGTCTCGTCCATATTCCAGATGTCACACGGATTGAAATTTAGACGATCCATGACAGTTTTCAAATTATTGAAAAATGCTCTGACGTTCTCGCGATTGAAACTAGACGCCCTTGCTAGACTGGTTGCCTCGGGTGTTCGTATTGAGAGTGAACTGTTGCGCTGTAGAAATTTCGTAAACCAATCTTCTCCAGCCAGACCATTTTTTGACCATGTCGGGGGAATCTGTATCTGGTTTTTAGACGCGTATTGGAAGGCGAATTTTCTTGTTTCCCTTGGGGAAAGACCATAACAGATATCGGAAGCCTTTTCTAAGTAATCAACAAGCAACGATTCTTGTTCAGGAGAAAAAACCTTCATGAGACAAGTAGTTTCAATGGAAATTTTAGACGAAAACCAAACGGTATTCTTACTTTTTTATATTTGTACCCAACATTAATGAAAACATTGCCTGTCAATTCTCCTTTTTTTCAGCTTCCTTGTACTTTTTACAATTTCTTGCCAGGGTTCGCACAGGAACCGCAAACTCGTCAGAAACTGATTTCAGAGATCTTCGATCTTCAACATGAGCTAAAACAGCCCTTCTCATATCAGCCGTTGTAACCTTCCCTCTCTCAGATTTTCTTCTATAAGTTCTTATTGTTGATCTGTAACCATAACGACGAGTTTTGCTAAAAATTATTTTCTGGTTTCACCTACAACAAGCACGAGGTTGGTTGGCACAGTTGCCAACTAACCCCACATCTGACATTTAAAAAAAAAATGCCGGCCATCAGCTAGTGGTACACGTTATTTAAAATATTCCCCCTCAAAACTATTCTATAGAGTGTGGGGTATTCGCAAGTACCAGTAATTTAGGCAGCAACGCATATTTGATATTTACAGGAAAAAGGTTAAGGAAAAAAAAAAAAAAATACTTACCGGTGGTAAAATTCTTTTTCCTCTCACTCATCCACTTAAAGAGCAAAGTAGGGGATGAAACCTCGTGGGGAGGTAGCATATGTTGAGAGAGACTGCGTGTCATGACTAGAGCGCTGTGGTGGAATAGTAGCGGAAATAAAAAGCACAATGCCAACCAACCCCTTATGCCAACCAGCCCCGGTCTCCCCTAAGTATGGCGAATAACTTATTACATGACCTCACCTTCCGATGATTCCAGGGAAACCGAACTTGTTCAAAAAATAGTTGGAAGTGGTATTTTGACGGTCTTCATTTGGCCATGTCGTCGCTCCTCTGCCAAAACCACGAAACTCTAAATCCATCCTCTGCCAAAACCGCGAAACTGCAAAAATTGGAAAATTGAGTTACGCATCACTTTGAATTGTGAAAGGGATCAAGTACCTCCAGTAAAAATCTCAGCTCTCTAACCCCACTAGAAGGTGGTTAGTTAAGAGGTTACCATCCCACGAATCTGCAGAAAAATTGTATTCTCCTCTGCACTTTCACAAATCTGCCAGATTCGTGAGTTTGGTGTAGTACTCTCTATCACAAGCGCGAGATTCGTATTTTTTGCGGAGTAACCATGGAAGCAATTGGAAGTTTCGTGAAAAGGAAAAATTATGCTATCCACTGTATTTTGGTAATTTAGCGTTGCCCAATGATTCAGTTTCCAATTTTTCTTTCAAAATAAGAGCATCCTACAGCTGTTAGATTTCAGTGACCGTGGAAGGCTCCTGATTACTCAGCTGTGTCAATTTTTCTCCCAAACTCCAACTCTATCTCCATTCCTCGTTCCTCCATCCTCCATTGTCTTTTCCGATTTCTTTTTCGAATACTTTTCTCTCTCGTCGCTCGCCACTGCAATTTATTCACTCGCGAAAATGCTGAGATCCCGAGGTGAGAAATTGGTTCGTTTGGCACTTGCTGCTCAAAATGTTGAGAGTGGCCCTAGCAGTTTGGATGAAGATCCTTTGGAAAACATCGAGACAGATGATGACCTCTTCGAGCCTTCAGACGCTAGCTCTTCAGAGGAAGATGAAGATGGTCGTCTTGATGAAGCTGACGCAAACACGTTGAAAGGTAAGGGCCTATGAGTAAATCTATTCATTTGCCTATCAGGAAAAAATCCATTAATTTCACTTTTACAGGTAGGAACTTAGTTTTTTCTTTCTTTTCTTTCAGAACATTTTCCGAAGAAAAAGAGAAGGAGTGTTTGGGGAAAACAGCTTCGTCAAGAGAAAAAACTGAAAGGAGAAGAGTACACCGGGGTGAAAGGTGAGATACACAGGGCTCGACCGCTCCTTCCATCTCCATGCTTCGGCAAGAAAGGGCATGAATGCGGCTCCAAAGTAAGTGAGGACGACCGAAGAAAAATTCATGAAGCATTCCGAAATTTGGGTTCACTCGATGATCAGCGGATATTCATTGCCAATCACGTCTCCACGAAAGCCAAAAGTCGATCGACTACTGACAATCCTTCCTCCCGCAGAACTTATACCAACGAATATTCGTTGACGGTGGATAAATGTAAAGTTAAAGTTTGCAGGGCGTTTTTCATGAGTACCTTAAATGCCACAGACGCCCTAATTCGCAGTTCACTGACCAAAGTATCACCAAACGGCGTGGTAGAAAAAGATGGGAGGGGGAAACACGTCCCTCACAACAAAACCCCATCAATAGTTGACAGCTTCATTCGCGAATTTATTAACTCAATTCCTGCGGTCGAATCGCACTATTGCCGAAGCAACACATCCAAAAAGTACCTGGATTCGCGCCTGAACATTTCTATTTTGTATTATTTTTTGCTTTGCCATGTCTTCAATCTGCCTAGCTACTTCTTCCTTATAAATTTGAGGGTAGCGATACGACTTTGTATACACGGGGATTTCATCTTCCGTTCTTATATGGTGTTTCACTTTATTCGTGAAAGTCAAAGGCTGGTTTTCCGAGTGGAAAATATCCGAAAATTCTTTCACAAGTTTTACTATACCTGTTTTTTCTTCCTGGTTCATATGACCTGTTCTAATTTTTTCCAGGTCAAACTTATTCGTTATTGGGGCTGGATAACTTGAAATTAGTTTGCTCCTCAATGGATTTCCAAAGAAATTGGCTCTACACCAATAAGGAGCCATCCCAGTTCATTATTATAGAATACCCCCACCACCCGTGCCTGAAAAAAGAAACCTTGTTGAAAGCAAATCGCCACCCGCGAGCTTGCAAGAATTGAAAAATAAAAAATGTCTTGAAAGGCAAGAAGCACACTCAGTGCAAAACAATATTACCAAGAGGCGACCCTCGCAACCTAAGAATTTCATTTCTGAGAACTATGTTATTGAACATAAAAGAATAAAAAACATAAAAGAAGGAGAGGCTGTACTCCCCTACAAAAAAATAGGCAAGCTGGAAATTCCAGAGTGTCTAATAAATGTTCAAGGCCACATCGCTCACGTTATTATCACAAACCCAAGTGAAAGTGAGGAAATGCTGAGTCTTGTTGCCAACAGTTTTGAGGCAGAAAAAATAATACCCTTAGATGAAAAGGAAACGCAATTCTCTTTAAATCTTTTTGATCAAACCTTTAAGTTTGACCTGGAAAAAATTAGAACAGGTCATATGAACCAGGAAGAAAAAACAGGTATAGTAAAACTTGTGAAAGAATTTTCGGATATTTTCCACTCGGAAAACCAGCCTTTGACTTTCACGAATAAAGTGAAACACCATATAAGAACGGAAGATGAAATCCCCGTGTATACAAAGTCGTATCGCTACCCTCAAATTTATAAGGAAGAAGTAGCTAGGCAGATTGAAGACATGGCAAAGCAAAAAATAATACAACCATCAAACTCACCCTGGAACTCTCCTTTGTGGATCGTCTCAAAAAAAATGGACGCTTCAGGAAAGCGCAAGTTTAGAATTGTTATAGACTTTAGATCCTTAAACTTAAAAACTATAGACGATAAGTACCCATTACCACTTATTTCCGATCTCTTAGATAAGTTAGGCAAAGCACAATATTTCAGTACAATAGATTTGGCGTCTGGATTTTACCAAATCGAAATTGACGAACAAAGCATCCCAAAGACCGCTTTCTCCACGGAGCAAGGCCATTGGGAATTTTTAAGACTTCCGATGAGTTTGAAAAATAGCCCACCTACATTTCAACGCGTAATGGACAATGTTCTTCGCGGTATACAAAATGAACATTGCGCCGTATATCTAGATGATATAATTGTATATAGCACCAGTTTACAGGAACATTTAGAGCATCTAAGAAAGGTATTTGAAAGATTAAGAGAGGCCAATTTGAAGGTACACTCGATAAAACCGAATTCATGAAAAAAGAAGTGGCCTTCTTGGGCCACATAGTAACTCCCGACGGTGTAAAACCGAACCCGGAGAAAATAAAAGCCATTCAGGAATACCCAATTAGGAACTTGCATGGGTCGGAATTTCTAGGGAGAATTTTTTTTTTTTGGCTTGGTAGAACCTAAAAATGAACTTGTCGCAACAAAGTGCTCTCAAAATCGTGCCAGTAATTATTAAATTGGTCATAAAAATTCATTAATTTTCGCACTCGGCACAACGCCTTGTGATTGGCTGAGTGTCAGTGACGTCACTTAGTTCAACTTTTTTCGAGTGACTGTTATTGGTATGGAGATTCATAGTTTCATACTCATTTTCTTTCGTTATTTAAAAATAATTTTACACATTAAATTGGAATTAAATTGTCCGTCTGAACTTATAGAAACTGGGCTCCGCAGAATAGGTATACTTATAATGTCTTATCAAATTATCATTTCCTTCTTTTTGCCTTAGTTATCACTTTACGATCGCTGTTCCAAGTCCTAACTTATACACTTACTAAATCTTATCTTACTATTGCTATTACTTTTATTCATTTGCTTTGAGGCGTAATAAAATATGTACAAATACTTCTTCGTGCCTCAATGCAACAGCACAACTTTAAAAACTCCGGAAAGACTATATAACGGTGCCTATGAATAACACAGCTCCGCCGAAGTGGTTCAAAGCATGCAGGCGAGAACAACATGGTCCGGCTCTATCAATCTATAAGGTTCTTCTGAAGCTGGGCACACACATGCGCTACTTGCCAAGTACCGAATGTTCGGCAAGTAGCAAGCTTACTTTGCTTGCTACTTGGCTATTCACAAGTACCTTGGCACACACATGCGTGACTTGCCAAGTACGATAGTCTCCTAGGAAACGATGAAAATTCGTGCAAGCAGCTCGTTGAAATGAATGACAAAAGACTGTTGTCACTGCAGCAGCTGAGGCTCACTGCCGGAGTTGGAGGTCAAGTTCAGTTTAGGACCAATTATCCAACACGGAATTACTTATTCAAATTTCAGATTCAGTGTTGTTGTTGTTGTTGCATAATAAAACTGAATTGTTAAAAAAATTGAATTTTTGAAATCGGAGACCAAAAATTGTTTTACCTCGAGAAACTCGAATTCGGGAGGCAGCAGTAGTGAAACTGCCTACACGAAATGGGCAAAAAGTTTATTGTTTCGTGAATTGAAAAATGTCATTTACTAAAATGTAAAATATTGCACGGCAATGCGTGTTTACTTTTTCTATTAACGAGCCCATTTTAAAGTAATTTAATTTGGCTTTGATTATCGAGTTTGAAATTCGCTTTAATTTCGACTCGAGTTGGAGTTGAGGAAGCGGGTAGTTTTGGGAGGAAAAAACTTCGGGACTAAGTTTGATGACTGATTTTAATGTTTTCAGGTGTGCTGAATCCGAATTTCAAATTTTCCCAACAATACAACCCCGGCAACATGCCGAAATTTGGTTGCCTTTTAAAATTCTGTGTTATTTTTTCGCCCCACCATCGCGAGTAATATTTTTTTCCCTCACATTCCTCACGTTTTGAGATATCCTGAATTTTAATTTCAACCCCCCGACCCCCTAAAAGAGACGCTACCTACAGTCTAAAAATAGGAAAATCTACAAAAACCCCAGATTTCTGTTATTTCTTATATGTGACATGCGATCAAAGCCGAGATTGAAATAGTTCAAATTAGTTTCCCACGTTTCAGGTAATCTGAATCCGAAAATCATATTTCCGGGCCCCTGCGCTACACTCGTATCAAAAAATATTCTACTTTTCACTTGTTTGCTATTTTGGTCAAGTTTGCGTTTTGTAAGGTGTGCTGAATTCGAATGTCGTTTTCAAGACCGTATCACAATGACATAATTATTTCAACGAATATCACAAATCTCCTCGAAAAATTCTAACTTGTTCATTATAGGTCGTGATTTCACCTGTTTTCTGGCTGTTTCTTCCCGTGTTGCCGGTGTGCTGAATCCGAATTCGTTATCAAAACTCTTAGCAACCCTCTGATTTTTTGCGCTGGGTAGGAAAATTTCACTTTTTACGTCGCTGCCTCTTGGACTAGTTGTAAAACATTGCCCGGAACACCGAAAATCATGATTTTTTAAAGGTAAATGTTCCCCGGAAGCAAACGTTTAAAGTGAGGATTTCAGATAAAACACCAATCAGGGATACCAAGAAAATTAAATCGAAAACAAAGATAGTCTAGGCTCCTAGTAGATTTATCATACAGTCTTACTATAAACGTCGGCTTCCAGTGATGAACGCGAATGACGTTGGAGTTAGAACCACCGGTGAATCATGAAAATTGCACCGAGCCTCCATTTCGACCGTTCAGACCTTCAGCTACCCAAGATAACTACGAATGGTCCTGGTCTCATCAGCTGCATGTTGCTGGACTTCTAGCGGGTCGGGTCTTTGGGTCATAGGACCAAATAGCTGCTCTTTCTGCCTGAGGTTCTGATTTCGAAACGGAGACTGGACCGTAACCTCAGTGCAATGTTCATAGTTTGCTTTCAGGGTACCATTCCCCTCTGAACATCACGATTTTCGGTAATACGGGCTATGTTTTAGGGCGTTACTGACAACTAATTTAAAACATTGACGGGTCATTAGAAAGCTTATTTGATCCGCAAGTTTTATTGATAATAACTTGCAGATCCGAAACGCAAATCTAGTGGGAGGGGGAAATTTTAAAAAAACCGATCGAAAAAAATAGGTACCAAAGTGAAAGACGTTTTGCAAACCTCATACACTTGTTCCCACAATCGTCTACAAAGTCACCCAAACCCACTGGCTGTACGAATTTACTTTTGCACTTGCTCGAGTAGCCATAATCGCAAATTAAAGCGGAAACGCCGTACCGATCTCCTGAGCCCAACACAATCCTTTTGATTTGGTCCATTAGTCTATTTCGATAATGCACATGGATAAAGACAATTACGAAATTACTATATTTTTAACCGTCGATAATCTCACACAACCATAAATCACCACAGGAAACTGATGTGTAGAAGGGATACGGAAAAATCAACGGAAAGAAAACTATTACTTGGCTCGGTACTTGCACGACATCGAAAAAAAATGGAGCATCCCCGAGTACGAATATTCGTTACTTGGCGAGTAGCGAGTATCCATACACACTACTAGGAGTTCGGCGAGTAGCGGCTAGGAACTTGGCGAGTAGCGGCTAGGAACTTGGCAAGTAGCGCATGTGTGCGCAAGCGCATCAAGCCCAGCTTGATGTGAAGACTACTTTGACGTGAGTAAATTCAATTATTATATGTATAATCATAGAGGTCGAAAGCCTTCAGTGGCTTCATTAGTTAGTTTCTTCTTGTTTTCTGGATCTTCCTTTCTGAATGCGAAGGATGAAGTCAGGATAACATTGCTCCGTTTCTTGATTCCTATAAGTCATTGAAACTTGCTATATACACGTATAATTAAACAGTAAATTAGCACTTTTTCGCAATGTTCACCGAGATATTGGTTTGAGAAACCACGAACTGGTGCCTTCTCTAAATTTTTCCTGCGTGAATGAGCTCCATTTCTCAATTTTATCTGTGAATTGGCGTTTGTCCTAAATTTTAGCTGCAAATGAGCGATTTTTCTCAATTCTACATTGAATGAGCAATTTTTTCCTGTCAATTCTAGCCGTGAAAAAGAGCACTGTAAACCGTGAATAAGCGCATTTTCTTAATTTCGGCCCGGACTTTGGATCGCGAAACCTCATATTGGCGTGTTTTCTCAATTTCAATCGCGAATAATGAGATTTATTTCTCAAGTTTAACGTGAATCAGCGCTATTTCTCAATTCTAGCCGTGAATGGGTGTTTTTCCTCAGTACTAGCCGCATAATGTCCTTTTCATGGATTTCATCCGCGAACGAGCACTTTTTCTCAGACGTGCGCCCCCCGCCCAACCTCTGGATCTGTGCCGGGTTGGCTGCCCACCCCATGATCACGGGCTGGCTACGCCCCTGCCTTTTCGTTGCAACATTCTCATGAAAATTGAGAAAAATGTGAATAATAATGCCCCATTCCTTGCGGACGGTCTGTGGCCAAATTCCATCAATTCACAGCTAAAATGAGGAACAAGTCCTAATCGCGGATAAAGTTGAGAACTGGAGCTCATGTTCGCATCTTAATTTTTAAAAAAACGTACGTTCACATTCGTGGTCTCGCGATCCTACGTTCCGGGCCAAAATAATGAAAATACGATGATTCGCGATTTATGGAGACTTTTTCACACCTAGAAATGAGAAAAGGGGCTTGTTTCCGTGGTAGAATTGAGAGGAAGCACTTATTTGCGGGAAAAATTGAAGCAAAACTCCAATTCGTGGGTAAATGGAGAAAAAAGGGCCCTTCCACGGCTGACATTGAGAAAGCGCATCAATTCCTTGTTTTGCGATACAAATAAACCAAACCAAAAGTAAGAAAAGGGGACCTTTTCAAGCACTCTAAGAAAATATGGCTAAAAACCCGGTTAGAATTCAATTTTTTCTCCGCTTGGATCGATTCAACCGGGGATTTATTAATACAACCGGATAATTTAAATAAAAAATTTCCGGTTAGTTGCACAATGAATCTCCGGTTAGTTATACAATGCACCTCCGGTTAGTTCCGCAATCCATCTCCGGTTAGATGTGCAATGCACCTCCGGTTAGTTGTGCAATGCACCTCCAGTTAGTTATGCAATGCATCTTCGGTTAGTTGGTGCAATGCATCTCCGGTTAGTTGTGCAATGCATCTCCGGTTGTCCATCCAACCGGAGAGAAATGTATTAATTCTACGGTGACTTGTCAATAACAATACAGTTGCTTTTCACCGGAAACTCATTCCATATGAACTGTTGTACATCCGGTGACAATTTTGCTCTTCCGGTTAGTTATAACAGGAGTCACAAAAAGTCGGTTCCAACAAGGTGTTTGAAACTTGTTCGGAGCAGAGTTTCCATAGGACCAGCCAATAAAATTCAAATAGATTTCATTTTATTGGTGGGTCTATAGCAACTCAGCTCCAAAATGCTCCAAACACTTTGGTGGAACAGACCTATTGTAACTCCTGTTATTCCAAACCTGAGGAGCAAAATTCTCACCTGGTGTATGTAGACCAGTTTATAGGAAATGAGTCTACGGTAGCCGGAGTAAATCGGCCAGGTTCTTAGCTGTAATATCAGACGAATTAAATAGAAAAAAATGTATTTCCTGTCGGCATATAATTTACACTTAATACCCACAAAAAAGTATAAAGAAACCCCAAAGTACTCATTAAGAATATAGTATTATACATTATAGATATCACATAAAAGGAGCTTGCATTTACATATTGATATACGTAGTACAAAGAGCCGAAATAGGGGAGACATTTCGAAAACTTGTCTCACAAATGCTATGTTATGGGAGGATGCTATGGGTTTGTAACATAAAAGGAATCGAATGAATTGACAAAATTAGGCACCAAGCACACAAGCACGCCACGTTGGAACTCCGACGAGAAAAAGACTGAGTGATGATGAGGAAGGGCTCGGAACTAATAGGAAACAATGGCGCTACTGGGCAATATCTCTGATTTCAACCGGAGAGCAAACCAATCTCACCGTATTCCGACACAGTCTCAACAGGATTCAATAAATTCAACCGGTATACAAATGACATCTAACATGAGACGAAACCCCGAACACGTTGTAACTGGATGGAAGTCAATTTCCACACCGGAGGATAATTGAGGTCTATAACAGGAGAGAAATTGAAGTCTAGCCGGAGAGATTACTCATGGGCTAATGGAACGAACTGGTTTTTGCAGCTGGTACATTATTATAATAATAATATATTAACGGCTTTTTTATAGACTCATGCCTGCTTACTATTGGATAACACGTTAAAATAAATGAAGCAACTGGAGATTTCCTTCCCTACGGTAGAATAACATTCAAGTATCCGTTTCAATTTTTTGACGGCTCCAAAATTCGTGTCATTTCATTAAATTTGATTGCCTCATTCATTACCTGTTATGCATTCAGTTTGACTAACCTACCCAGAATATAATTGCATTGTTTTCAACATGGTTGGGTTAGAATTATTTCACATTCGGTTGGATTTGACAGGTCCACGCACCCTTATTTATTTTCCTGTTAAAACCAAAATATCACATTAAGTTGGATTTAACCGGTTCAGAAAATTTCCTTTTTTTATCCGGTTATGAATAATTACGCTTTCGCTTGGATTTCACAGGTTAACGCAACCACCATTTCATTTTCGGTTACATCCAAATTAACATTCGGTTGCATTTAACTGGTCCATAAAATTGTCAATACTTCTCCGGTCACAAACGATTTCGGATTCGGTTGAATGCAACCGGATCATGCAATTGACATTTGATATCATGTTGGAATACTTAATGATCCGGTGAGATGAATTACTATCCGTTCATTTTCCCACACAATTCGTTCAATCCAACCGGATTTTTAATTGTAACCGGAGACGCTATTCTAGGATTTCTTAGAGTGAGGATAACTTAAGTGAAAGGGCTCGATTGTGTCTGAAATTGAAAAAACACGTGGTGGAACTCTTTTGTGCGCCCCCGCTTTAGAAAAATTCAGATCCGCGCCTGCTCAAAATCAAATTTTGAGGGTGAATAGTAATTGTTTGACGCTCATTTGTCACCTTTTCGGACAATTGGGACGGATCTGATGGTGAAAACTCAAGCCCATCACCCAGGCCCATTAGGGCGAAGCAGGGACCAGCCTATTCAAACTTTAATCAGATTTTGCTATGCTCTTGGATGCATGAACAATGCTGCTGCATGAACTATTTATCAAATGATCACCTAGGCTCAACGCTCAGATTCTGGGTATTCTGGACACGACTTGTCCGGATGAAGAAGTGGTGGGTGGCAACTTGGTGGCAAGTGGCAACTCAAACTTCAAGAGGGAAACCTCGGATGAGATCTATAATCAACATGAAACAACTTTTTCTTAAGTATTTATTAAAAGATAATTCAAGTGTTCGTCCTAGGAACCAGCTTTTCACAGTCCATTTCTCACGCAAGTTACCAGTTTAATAGAGTGGAATGCTTGAAATCAACTGACGTGTCATCGCGGCAAGGCCAGGCACACTGATTTCGGCAAAAGGGCCAAGTGTCTGAAAGATTCCCACGGTTCATTTTGCGAGCTTCACTGGTGGGATTGCCCTTTGTTTCATCTTCCATAAGATTTTCATGCATTAAGCCCTTGGTTTTCGGCAGCAGTCTTTTTTTTTTAATGATGGAAACTTTATTGCACGAATGCATTACAGTTGGGACAGTAAACAAAATAATATAGTAGGTAACATGGAACATGGAGGAGAGTTTAAGCTCAGCAGCTTTCTCTCATAAGATATATAAGTTCACTACACTTAGGTTGGAGGGAGACGTTTATGAGCTGTCTTCTGATGTGATGAGGAGATCAGTGTGCCGTTTCCGCTTTAGTCTGCGAAAATTTCTCGAAAATTTTGGAGAGAAGAGGAAGAAGGCTTATAGGACGATAACTGTAGGGACTATTTGAGGGCTTGTTGGGCTTATGTATGAGGGTAACAATAGCATGTTTCCATTTTGAGGGAATATAGCCTAGGCGCAGGCAGGCATTGAATATTTGGGTGATCAAAACAAGAGTGTTCCGAGGTATGTTGATTAATAGGGGTGCTGTGATATTATCATTTCCCGGGGCTTTACGACATGCAGAACGCCGAAATTAAATTTTTAACTTGGGCTGGGCGAAAGAATTCGTAGAAGGGGCTAAGTTGTGGAGGCGATGTTAGTGACTGCTGGACCTCGTCTTCTATTGGGCTAGGTTGTGAGTTTGGAGTGAATTGTTCCTCTAAAATTGCCGAGAACAGTTCAACCTTTTCAGCAGGAGTTGAGTACCACCGCTGATGTAGTTGAAGAGGAGGTATTATGCCCGGACTTTCTTTGGTGAGGGATTTAGTTTTTCTCCACAGTGTTCCATCCCTGGTATCCAGAAGGGCTAGGCTACGATTCGTTACTTCCTGTCTATTTTTTTTCAGTCTTCTATGTTGGCAAAACAACGGGCGTGAAGTTAGCCCTAAAAATGCCCATAAGATACTAAACCGCAATACACAAATGACCCCCTAGTCTAGAGCCAACAAATAGAGAAGCTAACAAAATTGAAAATTTCAAAAATTAAGTCTAGGCGCAGCCCAAATGGCAGATAATTCAACAATAACTGATAAGGTGGTGGGTTATTATTGTAGAGGGTAGAAGCTATACCACAGAAAACGTAAAGGGGATAGGAGCAATTACTTAAGCCCACTTTCACCAACAAAATTGATCTCGTTTAAAGTTGATCGTGATTAGTTGCCAATGACGGCACATATGTATTGTGATATAAGTGTTTACATTGTAATCGTGATTAGTTGTTGATCGTGGTTTAAGAAGTTGGTGAAATCGGGCCTTGGGTTAGGACACATTAATTTATTTGAAACTTTTTTTTCGACTGTTAAAATCATTGGGAAAAGTCTTAAAATATCCGTAGGAGGCTAAACAACAAGGGAAAACTATCCGCCAGCGTCGAGAATTCCTCGTTCGTGAATGGGGTGGGGGTAAATGGGCATAATCTGGGGCAGCAACACTCAAAACTCCGCCACGGTCAAAAGGGCTGGCGAAAAACTTTGGGAAAAGTCTTAAAATATCCGTAGGAGGCTGAACAACAAGGGAAAACTATCCGCCAGCGTCGAGAATTCCTCGTTCGTGAATGGGGTGGGGGTAAATGGCCGTAAATGGGCGTAATCTGGGGCAGCAACACTCAAAACTCCGCCACGGTCAAAAGGGCTGGCGAAAAACTTTGGGGAAAGTCTTAAAATATCCGTAGGAGGCTAAACAACAAGGGAAAACTATCCGCCAGCGTCGAGAATTCCTCGTTCGTGAATGGGGTGGGGGTAAATGGGCGTAATCTGTGGCAGCAACACTCAAAACTCCGCCACGGTCAAAAGGACTGGCGAAGAACTTTGGGGAAAGTCTTAAAATATCCGTAGGAGGCTGAACAACAAGGGAAAACTATCCGCCAGCGTCGAGAATTCCTCGTTCGTGAATGGGGTGGGGGTAAATGGCCGTAATCTGGGGCAGCAACACTCAAAACTGCGCCACGGTCAAAAGGAATGGCGAAAAACTTTGGGAAAAGTCTTAAAATATTATTATTATTATTATATTATAAAATGATTATTAAATTAATTAATTAGAAGAAATGATGATGCTGCTGCTGCTGCAGTTGTTGCAGCATGATATCTGGATAATAAATCGCCATTGGTGGTAATGGGGGCGGCGGGGGGCATGGGACTGGTGCTGTTGTTCGATTTGTCTCCCTCATTGCACTTATTTTCTGGAAATATAAAAAAATAGTTTGGACGACTCTGTTGAATATGATCATCGGCATGTTAATTACCTCAGTCACCAGTCTGGCGATGTCGTTGATGTCGGCGGGGGAAAGAACCTCAATTCTATCTACTATTAATTGTTTTTGGAATCTAATGAAAACGAAAGCTGAAATTAGTTATTGTTTGCATTACGATTGAATTGAGGGAATACTTACTGAATAGCGCTTTTTTCCCCCGCCTTCTTTTCTCTTCTGGGAGCCATTTAATAAGTTAACCTTCTGCGCTTCTGCTCTGGTTCGGTTCTTCTGTTGTAATACTTTCTTCTCGAAGTGTGGTGGCTGTGGTAGTGGGAGAACTTGGTTTTTTTTATGGAAGGGGTAAGTTATGTTTTGAGAAGGGATAGGTGAGGGTGCTTTGGTCTATGATGAGGCTGCGAAAAAACTTTCTAAGGCAGTCCAATTGCTACTCCACACCACAGAAAAACTGTTTATAACACACACCTTTTTTCGTTTGAAGTTTACGAATGGCTGACTTTTTTTGTTCTTTCTGCGAAAAACAGAACACGAAATAAATGCCCAACAATCACACGTACTGGTCATTTAACCATACCATTACAAGATTTATTCAAATCATTCAAAAACTTGAAAATTTCTCACAAACCTCACAACACTAACTACAACATTTTTCCTTTATTACAAGACAAAACGAATGCACTTCATAAATCTGGATTTGTATATGTTGTGCTCAATCGCCGAAATAAATCGAAGTCCGAAAAAGTTTCCCTTCAAGTGTTAGTGGTTAATTGTAAAATAAGAATTCGCTTATTCCATCTTGCTCATATAGGGTGTTCACGAATTATCTAGGCAGAAGAAAACCAATGAAAACTTGAGGCTCATATTTCCATTCATTTTTCCGACGTGATTTGCACCTCTACGCTATAGGGAAGAAAAATTTTGAAATCAGTGGAACAGGGGCGTAGCCAGCCTTTGATCAAGCGGTGGGCAGCCAGCCCGGCACAGATCCTGAGTTTGGGGGGGGGGGGGCACGTCTTGAGAAAAAGTGCTCGTTCGCGGATGAAATCCATGAATAGGACATTTTGCGGCTAGTACTCGGAGAAAAGACACATTCACGGCTAGAATTGAGAAATAGCGCTGATTCACGTTAGGTTTGAGAAATGAATCTCATTATTCGCGGTTGAAATTGAGAAAACACGCCAAATTGCGCCAGATTACGCCCATTTACGGCCATTTACCCCCACCCCATTCACGAACGAGGAATTCTCGACGCTGGCGGATAGTTTTCCCTTGTTGTTTAGCCTCCTACGGATATTTTAAGACTTTCCCCAAAGTTTTTCGCCAGTCCTTTTGACCGTGGCGGAGTTTTGAGTGTTGCTGCCCCAGATTACGCTCATTTACGGCCATTTACCCCCACCCCATTCACGAACGAGGAAATGTCGACGCTGGCGGATAGTTTTCCCTTGTTGTTTAGCCTCCTACGGATATTTTAAGACTTTTCTCAGAGTTATGAGTTATGTAACAGTCGACAGAAAAGTTTCAGATAAATCAATGTGCCCTAATTCTCAATAATTTCTTCTATCCTCTTTAACGTAATGTGTGGTAGCTCACGCTCGTTGCCTCTACCCTCTAAAATAACATCCCACCACCTTATCAGTTATTGTTGAATTATCTGCCATTTAGGCTGTCCCTAGAGCTCATTTCTTCAATTTCTAGTTTTGTTAGCTTTTTAATTTGTTGGCTCTAGAGTCAGGATTCATTTTCAGGGCAGATTTAGGGCTAACTTCACACTCGTGGCAAAACAAGGGCAAAAAAGAGGCAGGAACACGCCACTGCGATTTGCATAAAGTATGCGCACTCACTTATTGGTTAAAAACGAGAAGAACCCGATCTCCCAATAATTTACAAGGTTCAAACAATGAGTAATAAACAATAATGACAATGAGTAATAAATTATAATAATGAATCTAAACTGTAATCAACTGTTATCCGAAGGAGGTTGTTTGACATTGATAAGAGGATCAACGGGCCAACGGGCGAGAAAAACTTTACTGATAACAGATAAAATTCCTCGATTTGTGATACTACCGCGGAACTTTCGAAGCGATTTTCCGCAATTTCCCGATGGGCACAAAACTCAAGCTTGACGGCACAAAATGGCACAAAATCCAGGGTTCTAATTGAACTGGTTTTTTTCTCAATTCGACCCACTTTACAAATCGGTCAACCTGTAGTAGCACATTTTGAACCGTTTTTGTACAAAACGGGAGAGGGCACAAAATTCGAAAGACTTGGCACAAAATGGCACAAAACTCAAGGAACATTTTGCACGTTTTACTTTTTGGATTTTGTGAAAGTGCTACTACAGCGTCAACCTGTAGTAGACATCTAAATTTCCCATTTTCACCCCTTTCCCGGGGGGGGCACAAAATTTTTAAATGGTGGCACAAATTTAGCATAAAATTACTGTGCAATCGTTTTTCCGATTTGACATAGGTGCTACTACAGCTTTACGGACCTTCGAAATTTCCCTGTTTTTGCATGATAAAGAAGAATAATAATAAATCAGGAATGGCTCGAGATAGGACGTAGTTTCACCCAAAGTTTTGTGTAATCCGTAATACGGATCCACTTTGTATATAAATCCTAGGCCAATGGAAGCCTTTTATCCAGGGGCGGTTCGTCCACTAGGGCATTTGGGCACGCGCCCCACCAAAAATAGGACCCAAACCAAGAAACAAAGAAAAAACGGGCAAAATGACTTCAAAAGAATTTAGAAATTCCAGAAATAATGAATAAAAGGTAGCTCCTTTTTTGCATTTTTCAGAAATTACCTTCTCATTTTGCTTCCAACAGGCGGAGATTCAACCGTTTTTGTTGGAAGTGAAACCACCATATATTTCAAGGGACAAATTAATATTTCCAGTGTGGTCCTGTGCCCCCGAACGCGCAGAAAATTGGGTGCGCAAAATGCTCTTTTCCCTCCTTTCCCTCCGACTCTTCATCAACAAATCCGGGCACCAACCCGGGGTCCCAATACATTTTCTATAATGAACTGGGAATGAGCGTTCGACAACTTATACTCTAACTCTACGTGTTGACGTTTCATTAAGCTGGGTTTAGCATGGGGAGTAGAAATATGTTGTCTAGTAGTGATAGGAAGGAAAGGGAAGCTCTACTCTCGGTCTTCTAGTTTTCAGTCGGTGTTTTGTTTATTGTTGTCGTGTCGGTATTTTTTTCTTTTCTTCGAGATGCGCTTTGTGATTTGTGCGGGGTGGTTGAAAATGAACGATCTGGACAGTTTTCACACTTCCTACCACCCCAGTTTTCAAGTCCGGCGACAGATTTGCCTCAAAATTTGAAAACACGTCCTTTAAAGTATGCTGATTCGAGGGATGTGAGTCGCTGAAGTGGTCGGTCCCCAAGTAAGACAATGAAAATTAAAATAAACTAGTTTTATTATTAAATTTTAATTTTCATCTCCGGCCTCCGGTTGTATTTGTTGATGTTGAATTTGTATTTCCTGTGGCGGTGGCTCCCGGCGGGGCCTGGCCTGCGGGCTCCTCGACCGCCGCCGGTTCCGTTGTTCCTAGAATGTAAAATGATGTTGGTAAAACTGGAAAACTGCAACTGATAATGTCAACTTTTACCCTCCATTGTCTTCGGCTCTCATCTGTAAAACCAGATCGATATAAATTAATATACTTGAGCGAAATGATCATACGAAGTGTGATCAAAAAGTACGGAGAATGATTGTTTATAGCAGCAAATGCTGAAGCTTCATCGATTATGGGTTATAAACTCTGTAGCTCTATCTTTTCAGCCATGCAGTGCCAAGTGGGAACATGCTGAGACCTGTCCGTCGACCTTTAGAGCCGAGAGAGTGAGGCCAAGATTGCAGTGTCTGTTGCGCATCATGGATCACGAGTAATGTGTCCGCATTAAGTTTTGTGGCAAGATGAAAAAGAGCCCAAATGAAACTCACGAAATGTTGAAATTCGTGTTTTGTGATCTCGTGGTGACTTTGAAGACTGATTACAAAACGGTACGAGCGGTTTAAAAGCGGCGACGATACGATTCAAGACGAACAAAGGTCCGGACGTCGTGTGGGATCAACATCCGAAGAAAACGTGCAACAAGTAGTCAAAAAGGATGCAATCAGGAAGGCGATTGACTATTCGGGAGCTTTATGAGAAAGTAAACATCTCCTATGGGTCCGTGCAAAGCATTTTAACAGAGAACTTGCTAATGAGACGAGTGAGTCAGCGCACGTTGCCACACGTCACTCATGACCCGAAAGCTTTTGACCGAAAACAAATGGGGATCTCCTCTCTGGATTTAGCCCCATGCGATTTCTGGCTCATCCCAAAATGAAAGAAAACGCCCTTAAAAGCAATGTTTTGACACCATCCCCGACATTGGGACGGCCACGACAGAGCAGCTGAAAGCTCATCCAAAAAAGCCTTATAAAAATGCTTCCAATCATGGAACCGACGCTGGGATAATGGTATTGATAGCCAAGGGAAGTACTTTGAAGGATATTAAGGGTCATACAAAATAAACCTACTCCTTTGCTTGCTACACAATTATTCACCGTATTTTTTGATCACACCTCGTAATTTAATATTAGGGTTGAGGCTTCGTTTTTTATGTGCTTATATTCCTTTATTCCTGACCTTTCGATATCCTGGGCTGGAGGCTTCGGCAGAGAGTGTTTTACACTTTATGAAATTTATCTGGTGTCGCCTCGAGTCCAAGAAGGCTAAAGCTCAGGAAAAGAAGAAGAGGCACAAAAAAAGGAAGCATGAGTCCTAATAATAAATCAACTAAGCGCAGCTTAAAATTATATTTCCTTTTCATGGTTTTGGCTTGTCTTTGCTTCTTAAACTTTGTATATAACGTACAGGAAAGAATGCTTAACCCTAGAAAGTCACACATAGATTACTGTGACACGGTAGGCACAGTGGGGTCCCAAAGGACCCCAATTTTTGAAAAACAAAAATCGCACAAACATTTCTCCACTATAATTTTTTTCACATTTTTTAAAAGCGAGAATACCCTTGAGCAACAATAAAAGCAAAACCCCTGGGGCCTTATTCTCTAACGAAATAGAAACCTTGCTTTGGCAGAAACGTTGAAATTTCATTCATGAAATTAAGAAAACTGAACGGAAGCATATGATTTTTGAAAAAAGCAATGATGAAAAAAGTTAGTGAATAAGGCCCCTGGTCATTTTTGAATTTTTTTTTTTTTCAAAAAAATCAAAGAAATATTGGTAAAAATGTGGAATTTATTTATTTTTCTTCAAAATTCATAGAAAAATCCAAAATACAGTATCGTTGGTTTTTCCCAAGGTAAATAGACTAAAGAGGTATGCTCTTAATTTTAAACCAATGATAATTATTCGCGCCATGACGTCATGGGATGACAATATTTTTAAAAAAATTAACAGGTGGGAGTTATGTAATAAAACTTAAAATAAGTATTTATTTCTGCGTCACGGAGTTTCCCCTCAAGTGACGTTGATTGTTGTTTTAAACAAAATCCTCAAAATGGCCACTATAGCTCGTCAATTTAAACATGGAACTCGCCACCCCTGAATGAGACGGTGAGCACTTCTGGCTACGGGGCCTAAAGTTATCTGTCTTGATTGCGGGTGTACGTGTACCCCACTACCCGCGAATTCGGTAACGAAATTATAGGGAAAGAGGTTTCAACTAATCGAATGAGAGCGTTGTCCGCGGGTTTATGTTCTGCTGGACGGGCTATAGAATCAGTGTCGGTTATGGGAGGTCCTTACTGAGAGCCACCAACTTCCCAGAATTACGCATTTCTACTCATAAAAAAATAAGAATGCCGTGATTTCCTCGAAATTTGTTTTTTAATTAACGATTTTTTTCATTTTTTTATCTTTTTTGTGACTCGTGGACACAATTTTTCTTTTTAAATTTTCTTCTTCCCTATTCAAGTACTTCATTCGTACAAATATTCGAAATTTAGCAAATGCGTGTACCAAATTTGGGTTCACTTTTTCGTTCAACTCTCCCCGTATAAACGACGAGGTTTCTTTAACAATTTTTTCGATTTTGTTAATTCCTTTCCCATGTAGGCGACCAAATGCGGCCTCCATTGCCAGGAATTCGTTTTGCCACTGTTTTGAAGGAGAAGTGAGACCTCCGAACGACAAGCACCGAACCCACGAAGGGGCCATTGCGTATGAGTGATGGCTTGATTCTCCCTCACTTCTCTCTTCAGCCATGTAGGGATAATCTTTTTTGAATTTTTTGGCCAAATATCCCGCCAGGTATGACAAGCCGTCTTTCTCTGGGGAAACAGGCAACGTTGAAGACGATGCGATCTGAAATGAGGTGCTTTCGAAATCTTGATCAATGTTTTCGACTGAACAGCATTTGATTCCAATGTTCACCGCCTTCATGGCACTCGCTACGATATATTCATCGCTTTCATCTTCTACCTGCTAACAAAATAAGGAAGACCAAATTAATTTAGGGGCAAACGAAGAGTAAAAGATGTAGATATGTAGGGTAAAGTAAGCGATGAGCATTGTGAGGGTACAGTAAACGAGCTTTCTTTGTTGCATCGTAGAAATCAACAATTTCATGGTAGAAGGGAATTTTTTGAGTCAACAATTATCTTTGGACTCGACTCACAAGATCATATTGCGCACCAACGTGCCAGTAAACTCAAGCAAGCGAACTTGTATACATTTCGATGAATAAAATATTTTGCGAGTTAATTTGGTCTAAATCAGCGAGGAAAGAATTGTAGAATATTCCACATAATACATAATGCTTAAGTTAGTCAGTTAAACCTTAACGTTGCTGTGGCTTTGAACTATGCCCGGGTTTTTCCCAAGAAGAATCATCCTCATTCTATAGAGGCAGTTGAGAGGAGCCGGATGATCGTGGAGACCTCCTCTAGACCTTAACTAATGTATAAAGAATAAATAATTTGTAATTGTTATGGGTATGACAGTAGCAATAGACAGCTTATGGCAACCTGAGAAAAAAAGTTTTCGAGACAATCTTCATTAAGCCTGTGGGTCAACAAATAAGATATATTAAATTCTTTTTTCATATCGTTGAAAAGCCTTATTATGGATTTTGAAGATATAATGATTCCTTTCTGGAATAGTTCATTACATACATTTGATTTTATCTTATGAAAGAAAAATAATAAATTAGTAAAGTACTAAACCTGAAAAATCTGGAGACTTTTTTTGCCAATGCAGGTCATAGTGGACACAGTCCGGATCATTGAATTGAGTGTGTTTGTTTGGTCTTCTAGCAACAAACCAAAAGGTTTTTTCGTAGGGACTTTCGCTGACGGAGAATATGAGTTCATTACGTCAAACCAGTCGTTGAATAGCTCGAAAAGTTCTCCAACGGACCTGGCCAAACTGTCATCTGGGAAGTATCTAAGATTGGACAATGGACATTATGCCGAAAAATTCAATTTTTTCCTGCATAAATCACAAATAACCCATACCTCTGCAGTGCAATAGCGTTAGTATGCGAGAAGAGCTGAACAGCGAGCCCTACATTCTGCCTCTGGGTTTTTTCACATGACAAATGCTGAGACGTCAACTTGAAACAGGAATTGATTTCGGCAGTGGAGGCCTTGAGAAGACGGTTTAAGGGTTCTTTTGTAATGATGGTTCCGTCTCCCAGTTTGAAACCAGTATCGATAAACCTGTAAGGGAAGGCGATTCCCATTTTATTTCTCAACGCTCCAATTCCTCAACACCGAAATGCATTAAAATGCATGCAGTATTCCCATTCGTTGATTGTTAGGAGGTGCACGAAATGCAATGAAGTTGATTCTTTTTTACTATCTGATATGAAAAAATGACTTGTGCAAGTTTACAATTGTGCATTTCGGAGTAATCTCACTTCGGATTAGATTAGGTATGGAATGGGCCACATAATAAAGAACAAAAAACGAACCAGTTCCTAAGTAGCTTGATGAGATGAGGACCGTCAGCAAGAAAAAAAAATTTTTTTTGAGTCACCGGGTGTAAAATGAATGTTTTCCACGTTTATTCTCAGCTCCTTCCATAAGCCCATGTTACCTGAATTTAGAAGGAAAATTCAATCTCAAGCCAAGAATTTTCAAGTCAGCGTATTACCACCCCCGCAGTCCGAAACACAGGCAACCACGTTGTATTCTATGTCACTGAGCTTTCGAATTATTTTCAGTAGTAGCTCTTTCGTTACTTTCTTGTCAAAATCTAAATATACTGGCTGTTTCCAGCTATCGAAAAGCCCACGTGCCATGATCACCTGCATGGTACTGGTGCCTTCCAACGATTTGGTCTAATTTTGAGTCGTACTCAAACATTGATGACACCTTCATCTCATCAAAAGTTAACACGGTCGTTTTTTGAAAAGGCGATTTTGCTTGACCGGTCGACAACATGATTTTTAGTACGTCTTCTAGGGTTCCGGACCTCAAATCTATGGTCGTAGCCCACTTTCTCAATGTACTCAGGCCTGGAAGAGGGTAAGCTAGTTTTTCGCGTAGGTACACATAGGATCTTCGCCCCAGATATCTACATATAAATCATAATATGATTAACAAAACAGAAAATCCTAAGGTCCCTCTCACAATAGGAGAAAAGGACCTAACAGATAACGATGAGTTTGATACCTAAGAGTAAATGCCTTTGATAATTCATCACGAGTCCACTTAGCCCTAACTTTCTTTTTTGTAAGTATTTGCAATTGGTTAGAGGACAAACAAGGAGCCAAATCGGCACCTAGTCCTTTCCCAACTTCTCGACTTTGTTTCCGCAATGAATTATTGTTATTTTTTTCTGAAATAAATTCTCCCAACTTCTTTTTGGATAGCTGCAAGTTTCTTTCCATTTCTTCGTTTTTTAAATGTTCGGTGCACAAAGCCTCTTTCAATTTAATGAGTTCCAATTGTAAATCCATGCAAACGTTTCTTAGAATTTTGCAATCTGTGTTATTGCATGGTCGGGAGGTTTGAATTTCTTCAGTATAAGCACAGCCCAGGCTCAATGGTTGAATGTGAAACGTGGGGGATGCGTTTAATGGCTCAGTTTGTACTCCCACAGACGAGCACCCTTTGGTGGTTCCATTGGGTGGCGACCGGTGAAGAGGAAGAATTACTGGCAATAAAAAGAGATAATCTCGTTTAAGTTCACAGTCAATAATAACTGAGGTGGAGATTAGAATAATTACAATCTTTTTCGACCATTGAGTCAGTCTGCGCTACCAGTGACGGGAACCATTTGGAGGTTGCACCCAGAGGCGAACGGTGAAGAGGCAGCATTACTGGCAATATAAAAAGGCCAATCTCATTAAAGTTCCCAGTCAATAATTGATTGTAGGTATAGTAACTGGAATAGTTACCATTTTGTTTTTCTAATTCGCGTGCATCTATTGAATTCACCAGTAGTTCAGGAAACGAGTGAGAAATAGTATTTCCTACCGTAGTAGCCATAGGATGGATGGGAGACGGAATATCTTTATCATTAAAGCATACGACTGATCATTAACTGCATGTCTTTGAGGTCAAACGATTTCCTTAAGGTTTCCAGTCTAAGACATACTGAGATGGAGACCAGACTGATTACCATATTTTACTTGTTTCTTGCGGGCGTCCATTAAATTCATCTTTATTTCAGGAGACGAGCAAGAACTGGGATTATCATCCATGAGAAGAGATGGGATAGCTAGCGATGAATAACAGGAGCATTAATTGAGGATAGGGCTCATCGTTTTAATTAATAAATAATCCATAACCAACATCTTTTTTGAGTTGTTTTGGTGCGTAACCCATTATGCGTGCTTTTGTTGCATCCTCGTAGTCGTTAATCGTGAAATGAGCGCTGCAAACTCGTTGAGATCCTAAATTGAAGACTTCAGCCTTTTTGCATTTTCTCAACCACTGGAGAAGGGTTTCTTCCCTCTTCGGGAAACGAAAGAACCTCAATTCCTCTCCATTTTTTTGGTTTTTCTATAATTATTAGTGCATGTAGGAACGCTGCAACAGTTTCCTCCATGCTGTCGAACCCTTGTCGGAGCCATCCCTGAGAATGAAAAAATATTGAAAGGAACAGGAAATCCTGCATCAGTAAATTCATATCGGTGGAAGAGAAGCATTATCATACAAAATTGCAATGACCCTCTGACGGTTTGTTTTGTATGTTGCCTCTTTTACAATTTTTTCCAGACGTAATATTTTTTTTTTCATTCGTTGCCTGGATGGACTACGAACAAAATCCAAGGGGGGAAACACAGAAAAAAAATACAACCACCCACAAAAATTGCTTCAGATGTGAAGTTCGGTCCCTCATTTCATTTTTTACTCCCGTGACGTCAAAATTTACAAAAAATTCCTTAGTTACGAGCATACCTCTTTAAGGTCTCCCCACACATATCCGTGTTCTCACCGCGCCGCGTCCGCACCGACACTCGGCCGTGTGTCGGTGAAATGAAAACAACTGAATTAACATGTGATAGCCTACACATGTCCGTGCCCATTCCACCGAGTCGTTTCCGCACCGAGTCCGCGCCGTGTCCGTGAAACCGCCCACACATGTCCGTGTTCTCACCGCGCCGAGTCCGCACCGACACTCGGCCGTGTGTCGGTGAAATGAAAACAACTTAATTAACATGTGATAGCCTACACATGTCCGAGCTCATTCTCCGAGTCGTTTCCGCGCCGTGTCCGTACCGTGCCAGTCACGCCTTTTCTTCATTTTACGCCCAACTTTTTTTCTTTTTTTTTTAGTGCATTTCATTCTGAAAATGCACTATTGGTCTCGTCGTGATGGTGGCAAACATGGATCACGTCATGTTTTTTTCACGTTTCAGAACGTCTAGAACACGTATTCAGTGGTCTCCAGAATTCATATACATATATATCTCTATACATTTCTTTATATATTTATTTATAGTGTATTGGTTTATTTATAAGCTTATGGCCGTTTTCTTGTTAGCACGATAACTCTCGAAGAAATTAATTTAGCGGAACGCGCTTTGGCACAAAAATCAGTACTCACAAGACCCCGGTCGGTATTGCATTTGGGCCAAATCGGTCGAGGTGGAGGGGGGAAAATAGGGGTTGAAATGGTCAAAAAATCACTACAATTCACCAGTAGATTCTAGAAGCATCATATTCAGTACGAATACTCCATGTTAGAGTAGCCTTTGATTCCCATTTTAATGTTTTGAAAAAGTCGAAGGGGAGGGGGTGTTGCCCCCGGAGTGGAAGTAAGCATGTGGTCTTGTTAGCACGATAACTCTCGAAGAAATCAATTTAGCGGAACGCGCTTTGGCACAAAAATCAGTATTCGTAAGACCCCGGTCGGTATTGCATTTGGGCTAAATCGGTCAAGGTTGAGGGGTGGAAATGGTCAAAAAATCACTACAATTCACCAGTTGATTCTAGATGCATCATATTCAGTACGAATACTCCATATTAGAGTAGCCTTTGATTCCCATTTTAATTTTTCGAAAAAGTCAAGGTGGTGAGGGTGGTGCTTCCGGTGTGGAAGTGTAAAAATAATGTTGAACTTCACTAGTTCATCTTAGCGCACTAAAATTCGACTCAATAAATTGATGTAACGAAAGCCCTTGGTTCCATCGAGATTTATCGAAAACTTTGATGGGGGAGGGTGAAATGGGGGATGAAATTTCAAAAAATCGCTTAAATTCGCACGTTTAGGTATTATAAAATACGGCACAAAAATTTAATATAACTAAGCCCTTCGAAAACTACCGAAACTTTTCGACATTTTTGAAGAGAGGGTGGTGAAAATAGAGGAAGAAGTTCGGCTTAATGAAACAAATTATGGTATCAAAATTATTACTTCTGGGACAGGGTATCCGTATACGGAATGAAATGCAGTCTTTCCGACCGCCAGATGCTGGATGCCTGTTCATTTCGGAATCAGATTCAAACCCCTTCCTCCACGATGTTGGAAAGGCAGCGCATTTCCCTGAGTCTAGATTTCAGTACTTAAAGGTACAGATATATTGACACTTTATACAGGGTGTTCATAAATTACCTCGACAGAGAGAGATCGAAATTACTATTTGAAGTTTTTTGGAATTCCTCTTGGTTTTCGATATATCGTCAATTTCGTGTTTTTTTGGTGACCCTCTGTTTTTTTTCGACAAGTGGCTATTACGACATCATCAAGAGGTGCTAGACTAAAAGTAATTAAGTAAGTAAGTAAGTAAGTAGACTAAATAGCTCATTGAAAAGAGCACAAAATTTCCTTCATTATTGGTCCTCATCTCAATAAAATTAGACCAAGGCCCTAGCCGCTAGGGCATGAGATATCCGAAGGAAACTCGTTATTCGCATTTCTGCCCAATTTTCATCGGCGATTTTCACCATTTCGTCATAGGAAAATATTTTTTTGCATTCATAGGGAAAACTTCCTTATGATGTTAGCTTTCCAATGACGTACAACATTTACCAGTTTTCACCATCTAGTGAAGAGGTAGAAGCAATAAAGGAGCCTAAAACTGAAAAAAACCCGCAATCAGGACCCATTGAATGAGGTGAATCCAGCTCTGATACTCTGAGCTGGATGAAACTATTGAAACTATTTTTTCATATTCAATTTTAATATTCTGTGAGAACTTGAGACGTTTGACTGTTGAATATACAGAGTGCGGCAGACAAAGGTGGCAAAATACTTCGAGCACGTATTTAAAATACAAAATACTTCTAAAAACGTATTCAAAATACACAATACAAAATACCTATATAAAAGTATTTGAAATACAAACACAAAATACGTATTCAAAATACATTTTCGAATCATTAGCAAAGTTGGAATCACATAGTAAGTTTAGAGGTAGATAGTTTGAAAATCATAGCTTTGCGACTGTTGCTGTTGATATTACACCAGGGGGCGACAATATTTGGAGGAGTTGATGTGGGTGAAAGGGTGTAAAAATGTGGGCACGTTGGACGAGTGGGTTATGTCTGATCCCATACATTCTGCAGGGCTCAGCAAATATCACGTACATACTTCGATGAACTCATCAAAGATATACCCTCTCCCACCCTTTCCACGCCATCTAGCGCGATAGGAGTAAAGCCCATTGCTTTTAGTGCATTACATTTGAAAAATGCACTATTGCGCATTTCGCCCTCATGATGGGGTTGGAGGTTAAGCTACATTTTTTTCAAATTGGTTTCCAGCGTCAACCAAACCTAGTTCCCAATCCCACGCCATATACCCTGTATGGGCAGTAATTGAATTACTATAACGGTGAATTGGCACATGGACAGAAGGATATCAACGGTTTCACTTCCTCTTACAATTCAACACACTCTTTAAACTTGTGCATACCTCTGCGCAATATAGTAAATTCAGTGCTGGTGGTGCAGCTCCAGACGGCAAACGAAGAGAGCTGTATAGGAAAGAAAAATAAACCTCTGGCACTATCCCATCCTCCATCGAATGCATACTGCCCTGTATCGTAGCCGCGTCCACACTATGCCGATCTGATAAAATCGTTATTGCGGATCGAGAAAAAATATTACCGAGCACGAGACCCAACTTGGTGGTGTCGTAGGTAGCTTGGATCCTGAAGGTTTCAATATTACATTCAGTGTGAACGCCTTGTGAAACTTGGAACTTGAGTTGTATGTTGTGAAAAAGTCACGGACCGATGATGACGTCCTCAACAGAAACGATGTACATCACTTCATTTGTGAATGCCGGTTTCCACTTATATCATAATGGCTTATCGTGTCACCGTATACGGTAGTACGATACGGACTGAATAAACCCCCCGTGTCATTGAAGCATTGCGTATCATTGATGCCGCATTCCTCTATTTTCACCACCATCTCTTCAAAAATGTCGAAAAGTTTCGGTAGTTTTCCAAGGGCTTTGTTATATTAAATTTTTGTGCCGTATTTTATAATAAAAGTGTGAATTTACGCGATTTTTTGAAATTGCATCCCACATTTTACCCCCCCCCCCTTAAGTTTTCGATAAATCTCAATGGAACCCAGGGCTTTTGTTACATTAAATTATTGACTCGAATTTTAGAACGCTAAGATGAACTAGTGAAGTTCAATGCTATTTTTACACTTCCACACCGGAAGGACCGCCCCCACCACCTTGACTTTTTCGAAAAATTAAAGTGGGAATCAAAGGCTACTCTAACATGGAGTATTCGTACTGAATATGATGCATCTAGAATTAACTGGTGAATTGTATTGATTTTTTGACCATTTCCACCCCTCCACCTTGACCGATTTGGCCCAAATGCAATACCGACCGGGGTCTTATGACTACTGATTTTTGTGCCAAATCGCGTTCCTCTAAATTAATTTCTTCGAGAGTTGTTGTGCTAACAAGAAAACGGCCATAAGCTTATAATAAACCAATAATATATGTATATATAAATATAAATTCTGGAGACCACTTAATTCGTGTTTTAGAGGTTCTGCAACGTGAAAAATACATGACATGACCCATGTTTGCCACTATCACGACGGGACCAATAGTGCATTTTCAGAATGAAATGCACTAAAAATGAATATAATTTCATTTCATAACAAAATAACTTTACTTTAAAATACAGATCGTCGCCGAATAACACGCAGCTGTCAAAATCTGGTAGGTGATTTCAGACAAGTTTCCTCGGCACCTTTCCCAGTCCCCCTTGCCTAAACGTCACCCTAAATTCTGGCTCTATTTCTTCGCCAATCTTCGATTTCAAAGTCTCAATATAGATGTCAGGAAATTGCATAATGAAGAGGAAGCTTGCTTGTTCAAATTTCAATCCTTAATCAACCACAAAACACAAATTGAGTTCAAATGTGTTATAGAGTTTTTCAGTGATGTAATTTGAAGAAGTACAATTTTCAAGCGTAGTAATAAATAATTAAATTAATAGATTACTTATGTATTAGTCAAAGACGATTTTTCGGTATTCGTGACATGAAACCGCGAATTGATGTCCTATTTCCAGCCATGTGCCCCACGGGTGGGTTTTTATGTTAATTTAATTAATTATTACGCCGTGTTCAACAAAAGTAGTACGAATCAAAGACGTGCACTTCCATGTCTACGGAGCTAAAATCTACCGGTAAACAGTAAAACAGGAGTACCTCTTACAGGTAACACAATCGCACCTGATGGGATCTCGTACTTTAATGAGCAAAAGTTAATTTAAGAGTAGAGTAAGTACCTTGGCAAAAATTAAATCGAAGCATCCACTCCAGTTTATATTTTACCCCTCGAAGCACGGAGACGGATCGGTGGCGAATCGGACATGTGTGGGCTCTCCTCACCGCGCCGAGTCCGCACCGACACTCGGCCGTGTGTCGGTGCGGACTCGGCGCGGTGAGAACACGGAAATGTGTGGGGAGACCTTTAGTCTATTTACCTTGGGTTTTTCCTACATTCCCGGAAACTAGACATTCCGAATAACACGTGAAAATAATATTCAACCGTTTTGAAGCGATTTCAATATCTTATTATGGACCCTAATTTTGGCCTTATTTTACGCAGCTCGGTCGGTCTCTCGAACGAAAATGTTTGAAAAATTTTCGACGAGGTATAAATAGTGAAATGACGTTTAACACAATCAAATACGTGTCTGCTCACTTTTTTGAAAATTTGTTTAAGACATTTTTATTGCTAATTGAATTTATTTTCAAAATAGTGGCTGAACAAAAAAGTGTGATGAATAAATGTTTACTATAACCTAAAAATGGATCAAGCGCAATCATTGCATGTTCGGTTAGTCACGGAGTGGCCATCACATGTGGGCAAATCACACGTATCACAGTATAAACGGGTCTTCTTGTCATGCGATCGAGGGCAAATTTGGCACCGGCCTTTAGCAGCAGCTCGTTTTCTTGACGAAGATTTTTCCTCGACAGGGTACCCAAGCATATCTGAAAACGTTTATATCATTCAATATCAACTAAGTTGAGGACAAAGTAAGGAAATGTACCTCGCATGATTTCTTTTAAGCCACGCCTTAATTTTTCATTTTCGAATCGAACTTTCATTTGAGGGCTGAGCAATTCCCAGCTTAGGTCGTGTAAGAATTCTCTTCGTGCCATCTTAGTGCCAGGTTTGTTTAGTTTGAACAAAATCATGGCATTAATTCCTGCCTGGTCTAAAATTCCAGCGAAGAATCGCATGGGCCACCTTCGTGTACCCCGAGCAGTAGTGTATTCGTGACACAATTGGTCAAATGTGTCAGTCCCTCCTTTTGTTCTGTTTTAGTCCAAAATTAGATTGGGTTTGTGAGATTCTTCGTCTATTTCAACAGAGTCGTGCATCGTAGAAAGCAGTAAAACAACTTTGTTTTTTTTAGGCGCAAAGGACACCAATGTCTTATTGCCAGAAAAACACGACTTTACCGTCCCAGAATCCTCTTTTTGAAGAAAGGAAGGGGGTATCTCTCGCTTATTTTTCCGTAAGGTACCCAGCATAGTGATATTATGGTCCTTCAACATCATGTCGAATAAAGGTATGGAGGAAAACCAGTTATCAACTGTGATATTCCTTCCCGTCCCGTGAATACTTTGTGACAACTTTCTTACGAAATAAGTTGGAACAGGCTCACTGTTGTCAGTATGAACTTTACCGGTGTATGACATTGCATCTACCATATACCAAGTACGCGCATCGTTCATCATTAGAATTTTCATTCCATATTTGTCTGGCTTGGACTGCATGTAAATACGGAATGGACAGTTTCCTCTGAAGCTCACTAGTTGTTCGTCAATTGTACAATATTCAAAGGGTGTGTACAACGAGCTGCATTTAGATATGAAGATATCCCAAAGTTTCCGAATAGGAGCAAATTTATCGACGAGCCTCCTTTCTTTTCTCGTAGTGCGATCATCGAAGCGCAGGCAAGCAGTCAAAAATTTGAAGCGCTGAAGAGAAAATAATGCTCTATACATTGGCGGTCCAAACCTTGCGCTGAACAACTCTTCTAAATTTATGTGGACAGCCTTTTGAACACCCATAAAGTAGAGGAGGCCCAGATAAGCTTTTATTTCTACTTCTGACGTCAATGAATGATATGACTGGAACAATGTTGCTAAGTTCCGGCGGCGAGATATCTCCTCATTTGTATGGACAACAATCAGCTCTAGGACGTCATTTGTGAAAAATAATGACCAAGACTGAATGGAGTTGGTTCCATTTTTTCCCTTGCCCTTAGTACCTGGAACATTGTTGACTATATTTTTCTGAAGGCGCCGGCCACGATTAGTTTTGAGTGGTTCCTTCGACCAATTTGTTTTTTTATCTTTTCCGAGCAGCATATTAGTCTTCTTTTTTCCCCGAGTTGGTTCATCGTCGTTGGTAGGATCGAAAATCGCATCTTCTTCGCTGTTTGAATCTTCCTGAATTTCAACATTATCGACTTCTGCATCACTGCCTCCTGATGCTACGTCTATTGGGATATCGTCTGAGTCTGAGTCTTCATCATTGACTAGCTCATGCATAATTTGGTCGATTGATCATTTTTGACCATCGACGTAATACTCCATGTCGCCGTAATCTATGAAGAAAGGGAGAGAGAAAACAAGGCCTGCTCAGGACCTGTATCTTTGTTATAATAACACAACATGAGAAAAAGCGACTCTAAACAATAAAATGAGAATAGCACACAATGGTTACTAAAATTATATTTCCATTTTTTGAGTGGCGACGTTGCACGGTTGATAATTATTTTAGTAGCGAAATTGTCTCCCACGAGATTCATTGAGGATTTACTTACCCAAAACCGGTTTTCGGCCTCGATTATGCCAACCTTAGTGGACTTGGGACCACTGAGGATGGCCTAATCAAGGCTGAAAACCGATTTTGAGCAATGAAAACAGGTGAGAGACAATTTAATTGCCAGAAGATTGCAATTCAATACCACTCCATGATACACATTGTGACATTGCTTTATTTTCTACATTATGTCTTTCCAGAAAGTGACATTACACGCGAAAAAATAATATTTAAAAGCTTGGCATATTCAACAGCATTATAACTAGCACGAACGAATCAAAAAGCTCTTACCTGATGAAGAATGTAACGAAGTCACACTGGGGTCCAAAGAGACCCCTTCAAGAAAAAACTCCAACGTACAAGTCACACTGGGGTAAAAACGGTCCCAGCACTACTTTAAACTCATACAGTTTGAAACCGGGTGTCAAACTGATATCGCCATCCTGCTTTATCTATTATCAACACTGCCAAGATAAATTACCTGAAACGGAATTGGCGGGAAAAAATTCCTCTCGGAGCTGTCTCTAAAACAAATATTATTGGGGTCCAAAACTACCCCAGTGTGACTTCCTAGGGTTAAGAAAGCGGCTAAAATCGGTCCAACTTGAAATGTGGCTTAAAAAATCCTCAATCCTCAAGAATTCCCAAAGTATACATTAAAAGTAATTTTTTTAACCATATCCGAAATTGGGGCGAATTTTGCCGCTATTTTGGCTTCATTTCATGCACTAAGATAATACAGGGTGGTCGGTTTTGAGTAGCGAAAAAAATTGGGTGGTAGCACATCAAAAATGGGATAAACAGTGGGAAATTCGCACATTTTTCAAGCACTGGTGTTCATTGAAGAGGGCTCTTCCCCAATGCTATTGTTCACATAAACATTGAAATCAATCAAGGCTATTTTTAGATCGAATTTTTAAAAATTTTGAGTGGGGATTTGATAACGCCAAACCCTATTTGACAGGGGGGTGACACTCAGTGCGGAACGGGAAGAATCATTTGGGGGCAAGTTCCCCGTTAGACTCGTACCAACGTAACATGTTACTCAAAATAAGTAAACAGAGAAAGTGATTATATGGTGGCAGCATTGTTAATAAAAACACTTTTTTTGTTTGCTGCTGTTTTAAATAGACGTCGACCGTTTATTTTCAAAAAGTACTTGGAGACTTTTTACGATTTTTTTTTTTTGTTTCTCGACTATTTCCTCGCCTTTTCTTGCCATTTTGTCAATTTTGTGGCTACTATGCACAGAGACCAAAGTGCTGAGAATTTAAAATGCAAAAATAAAGGAAAACCCGAAATTATAAAGGGGTTTTGGGAAGGGGGAGCTTGATGCCAAGAAGGGAGTGGTGTCCTAACATAACCTGACACAATGATAACAGCCCCCCGCGAGAAGAAACCTATCCACTTGGCGTCACACCCCCAGCAATTATTGAGAGTGCCCCTTCTGTACGTTAGTACAGTAATTGTTCTATGCCTATTTAAATAAATTGATGGTGTGAGAAAGAGGGGGGTATGACACATTTTCAGGGGGACAATTTTTCTAGTTACTTGTAAACAAAATATGTTAGAGTGCCCTAATCACATGCTTCAAAATTAGGGATTGACGTAATTTTCCCTTGTACCATCTATCCCCTCTTGAAGAATCTTGAAATTTATTTGAAAATCACCAAATGCACTAATCGGGCTGCAACTACCATTGATATCCTTCTGTCCATGTGCCAATTCACTGGTATACTTTTCTCCCAAATCGGACATTCATGCAAGTTCCCCATTCCTATTCGGATGGTGGCCTTTTTTTTTTGTTTTTGAGTAATAATTTTTTTAGTGATTTTAAGGAACATTCGCATTTTCCCCCGAAAAACTGTCATGTCTCAGCTTGTACTGCCCTTTTTTTCTAAATCTACGGAAAATTTCCTACGGAGTGGAAGCAAAATGAATCTGTACGCAATCTTCACAAAAGCATACAAACATGGCGCTTTTTTATGATACGAAAAAAAAACGAGAATTTTAAATGTTTTTAAACAATTTACAGCTTTTTGGAAAATCGCTTTTCAGTTTGTCAAACGACAGAAAAACTTCTCCGATTTCTCAGCTTTTCAACATGCGGTACTCCACAAGTAATGAGCGAAATATCAATACATTCTTAGCCATTGCGTACAAACCGTCTAATTGAAAAATATTTTGCACGTTACTTGGCAAGTACTGCACGTGTCTATCCGGTGTTAAAAAAGATAAAATGCAACTTACGTCTTCGGCTATCCTGAGGAGCGTCCGGAGGTGATCAGTAGTGAGAGTGCTGGCAAGAAATGCCAGCATCTCAGACCGTGCCGCCCTTTCTCTGGAACAATGTAACGCGTTATTTATGCGACTCATATATCTTCGTCATGGTAATCATAACATACCTCGACGCCTCGTCTCTCATCACTTGAGGCTTAGGTTTGGGAAATTTTTTATTTTGTGGCGCCATTCTGCAATTTCAATTATTTACATGTTAACATTTGACAATGACAATTTCAACATGCATAGTTTTGGCGATACTTAATTACAAGAAGGTCGGTCATCCACTGTCAGCGTTTTCGAGCGGCACTACAACGAGCGTATATCAAAAGCCTTGAACGACGATGGTGGATGGCCTGGTGGACGATGTCACCTTTCAATTTTAGCCTTCGGGAATAGGCTCGTTGTAGCGCTGGTCGAAAACGCTGCCAGAGGAAGACGGGCCTAATGTAGGGATATTCATTCTCAGAAGTGTAACATTTGTGCTATCCACGTAAACGTATTCATTTTGTTTGAATTTATCATATAACAGATACAAGGTTGAGCATTTGTCATAAATACCCCCAAATTTAAGAAAAATGATTCATATCTAACCATGCTTGTTCAATTTAAAAAAGGCATGAATGAAACTTACTTATTAACGGACGGCTATGAGAGGGGGCATTAATCTCCCCTTCCATAAAGTCATCATTCAAAAAAAAGCAAGGTCATCTTTTTTATGGTGATGGTTAGTGTGCCGCATTCCCATCTAAGTAACCTCGTCCATCCTTCACGCACACTCGCATACTTTATCACTTTTTTCGAACCTGCAATTATCCTTCAATAAGAGCGCTCTCTTGATTGCCGAAGCAGAAACATGTAATCAGGCAATTTAGACTTATCGGGAACGCACACCTCTTGTTTGGAAACCAAGTTTTCTGAAACATGATTGGTGTATTTCTGATTTTTCTGATTTCTGATTGACAGCGACACCCGTCTTTGGAAATCAGTGTTGCCATTTCAACACCAACGATGTATAAAAGAACTGGATTGCTCATCACTGCTGATAAAGTCTGCCATCAAATAAGCTTGAAGTGTATGAGAGGGGTGGAGTTTCAAAGTAAATACGGGAAGAGAGTTGTGTTGTCATAACTACACATGGAGAGGGACAAGGTAATTGTTTATCAGGGGACGACCTGCCCCCTCCAGTCCGCTGTGAGCAATCCAGGTTTTTATGTCGTTGTTCAACACATAGTCCGCCCCCAGTGGTGTCATATCATAAAATTGTATCTTTGGAGAGAAATCAATGAAAACCCTTCTTTCTTGTTGTTTCCTAACCTACAAAAACATCTCCCATTACCTTCAAGCGAGGTTTCACTGCGTTGTAGTTCCTTTAGCGAGTTCCACCCTTCTTGGTAACGATAACTTAAAATTTACCAAAGTAAAGGTATTTATTTTATTTCATTACACAAATTCAGTCGCATTCAGCTATTAGGTACTTGGCGCTCTAAAAACTGTTTATAGGTCCGGATTATCTTACTATACTTATTAAAACGCAAATTTTTCTATTCAAATTGCATTTCACGACTGGTCTTAAGGCCGTTCACAAGCTCTATGTTTTCGTTTTCGTGTCAATGCAACCTGTAACGATTTTTCTTTATTATTATTATTATGCATTTTAATAAGTATATAAGATTAGTAAGTATAGTAGATTATTATTATTATTCTTTAAAAAATTTATGGCTCTGAAAAAATAATCAAATTAGTCATCGAATTGCATTTCTGTTTAGTTTATATTCAAAAAAATATCATTATCTTTATTCGGTGTCATCAACCTCGAAGGGTGGTGTTGGTGTCGTTCAGGCCAGTTGCTCTCTTCTGTCGCTTCCCAGGACGAATGGAGGACGTCGCTCTCTTCGAGCGAGAAATCCTTGAGGAATTCCTTGAGTCCACTATTTCTGATCAGTGTGGAGGCGAAGATTGGATTGTTCGCCGGTCGTTCGCCGATTTTTAGGGCCACGCGGAGTTTTTTTAGAAGAGTCATTTTCTTTACTTCCACTCTCTCCAAAACTCAGCCCAAGAATCCTCTTTTTTCATTCATCTGTTTCTTTTTGTTCCCAATGGAGTGAACTTTTGAAATCTCCATGATGAAGTGTAGCGTTATCATCAACACAAACCTATCAAAATTAATGTTTTATCGAGGGAATACATTTGTTTGGCTTTATAGACTCCACACCACGCAAGCATAGAGTAGTGAACGGTGAACGGGCCTTTAGATCCGCCGCAAATTGAGCCCACGCATGGGTCAACAAGTTGAAAATGTATATTCTTAACCGTTTTTTGAGCTTGGGTGACCGGCGGGAGTAACACATTTTCCAAAACCATGCCGTCGTGATAGCTTGGTTACCAAAACTCATGAAAACACGACTCGTTCAAATAAAATCAGGTCCTATATTTTTTTATTAATTTTTAAAACCATTGGGTTGCGGGACCCATTTGAGATAGTCTAGATAGACTGATGACGCAATAACTGCTTCGCATAACCTTCACAATAGCTTCCCACAAATCAAACAATATGACTTTAGAGAAAGGGGAGGTACAAGAAGCAGGAGCGGACCCAGACGCCGACAAAAAAATAGCTGGCGGGGCAGTATAGCCGGAGAAAAAACTTTATTTCTTATTCCTTCCTCCGTATTGTCTCCTTGCTGTATGCATTCCTCTAATCATAAAAATAGGGTTTAATGTTGGGTTTTATGATCATCATTCCATGTATGGAAAGTACGGAAGGTTTCACCCTTGGAGTTGGAGACCCAACGAAATAGGAAATTCCCTTGTGAGGCGCGGTCTTCCAGAGAGAGCTCGGAAATTCAGAGAGTTTTAAGCAGAGAGGGCAGTTGTGGTTTCTTGGGGAATTGTACCAGTCAATATAAAGCGTAAGACGGTACAATAAGAAAATTTCTGTTCGTGGAACAAGCACAACTGATGATTTTATATTTGTTTTATCCAATTCAATAATTAATGGAATTAATTATGGCGTCGCTACAACCTTTTAATACCAGGTGAAATCACCGCCATATTGTGGTAGATGAACTTAATCATAAATTACTTGTTTACATGTAACAAGATCTATATTGAAGATCTATATTGTGCATCTGTGGAGTCTCCTCCTCCCCTTCCATTAAATCTTATCGCTAGCCTATTATTAATAATTTGTGTGATCTTACCTACTTCTTCGGGTTCCTCACTTGAATATGTCGGCGATGGCGGACGGACTTCTTCACTCCCTATAACACAAATTACCAAGTTATCAAATTCATTTTTCAGAGTGCTAATGATCCAAGACGAAAGTTTGCGAATAGAACATATACAGCTAAACACACTTAAATAGTAAAGGTTAAATTTGTGCTTGTGAATCTGTTCAAACAGCATCTTATATGCCAATATGTTGGCATATATTTAGTAATATACCTTCGTTTCTTCCCACTTCTTGATTTAAGTAGGAGCCAGCCGCGTGTGAAACTCTCTTCAGAAACCACTTGGTTAACTTGGCTCGCTGTTCAACACGGTTTCTTGCTTGATAGCCCAGTCAATGAATGATTCTAGGTGGAAAGTCAAAACGTACAAAAACCGACGGTGCCACGTTGTTTGCGATGCCTAGTTGTATAACATACTAAAAGTCCTTGAACCTAGGGTTGGCGCAAAAGGGGAGGGGGAAGGGTCAATGGTCCTTATTTATGGTTTTTTGCCTATATGTTAGTGGGGGTTGGTCTTTGAAAACGTTTATGCGTTTACAAAATTAAAGGTCACAAAATTCTCTACTTTTTATTAGCCCATGGTTTTTTGGCCATTTCAAACCGTTAGCAAGATAAACGTAGGTATAGAACAGTTAAATTAGGATTTGGCCCAAACACCCAAAAGAACAGGAAAACGTTTGGTGCACACTGATTGATATCCTTCCCCTAACACAGCACACAAAATTCCCAACGATTCTGCGTCGGGTTAAGGAGCAGCTGTTGGTAGACGTTTCATTTCGATCGTTCTCACGAAATAATTCTTGAACCAATTGTTTTAACGCAAAAATGTTCCAGACTAAAATTGAAGAGCACAAAATTTTACACAAGAAACTATCATACCACTATATTCCTTCCCTTCGTCTTTTGATAGAAATAGGAGAAGGAAACTAAAAGCTGACGTAAAATTGGCCGAAGGCCGGAAACTGGAAAAACTGATAAATATTTGGTGCGATCTCCTTCGGACCCGCTTTCCTCCATTGTGTAAAAATTTCCCAAAAATTTCACGTCGGGTGTTGCCAGTGCTTGAACTGGAGTTTGGATTTGAGGGTCACTTTGTTCGTTTTACTGAAATATCTCCAAAACCATCAGTGCTGACTAATCAATCTACTAGGCTCAATTTGAAGGCCACAAAAAAGCCACTTCAAGGTCCCATGCACGTTTTTCCTCGATCGTATCGTATAGCGGAAGCCGCGAGAACAACGATGCAAAATTGAACAGGCGTGCCTAACTTTTTCAATGTCAAAACGATTTCATCGAAATCCGGGATGCCTATTAAAAAAAATAGTAGGAGGGATTCTAAACGCATCCATCTGAAGAACGTACGTTTAGCAAAAATGGGCGCCTTCCGTTATGAACTTATTCTGCCAAATTTTCGATGGATAGTTTAGCGGAAATATAAAGAACGCTATTTAACGCCACTTTAAACCTCCGTTGAGAAGGCTTATGATGATTTGTGCCGTTGGACGCGACCGTTCCACAATGAAAAAAAGTGTCCTCTTTCAGGATTTATCGTCAAAATTACCATAATAACAGCTGGAAGGAGAGATATTTCAGTTTTACTAAAAAAAAGAGGAGTCTCTGCCAAAAAATAAAGAATGAATTAGACTACCTAAGCGCGTATGCGCTTTTGAGTGCATACGTACACTCAAAAGCGGTATTTTTTAGTAGGCAATTAGGCATCAGCTTAAGCTGTACGCCGAGCCACTTGTTTTTGAGCCCATACTAAACCCCATCTCAGACCTCCACTGGTATTTCTACAGTAATTTATTTTTCCATATTTTTCTCCTGGAGAGTTATGTCTCCCCTTTTGGTGGCACACGTCAAGTTCTAAAAGAAATTCAATTCTACAGAACTTTATTTTCGATGGAATTAAGATCAGAGACGATGGCCGCAAAATTTTGCCATAAAATGTGTTGCAAAAAAGTTTGTTTTCGAAAATCACTTGTTCCGAGTTCATATATCTTACTAACGGTTACAGACGGTAAAAACCCCTAGGAATAAAATATGTATGAAATTGTGTGAGCTATACTTTTGTATACGCATACATGCTGTAAAAAACCAACCCCTTCCGAGATAAAGCCATAAAACCAAAATAAGAGACCTTTGCCCCTCCCTCTCCACCCCTTGCGCCATCACTAGGGGCAAGGACTTTTAATATGTCATACCTCTAGGTACACCAAACAACGTACCGCAGTTAGTTTTTGTACGTTTTGACTTTCCGTCTAGACCCCTATTTTAGGCATTCGTTGACTGGACTATGAATGATTATTAAATCATTATGTAGTCTCGAAGTTGACGGTCTGTCACGATTCTGAAAATAGCAATTTGTTCAAGCCCATAGAGAATTATTGTTATTCCGTCATGAATCATTTTATAAACACTCACTAACTGTCCATCGATAGCCCATCTCAATCTTTCCATTGATTGAGAGGCGATGTACCTCAGGCCATCTGATTCGATAAAATAAGTTTTTAATAGCGATTTCCATTCAACGCAGCCATCCAACACACACCATCAATCCCCCACGTCCACTAATTCCCGAGCATACCGGGCCTCTTCGGCAGAAGCTATTGCCATTTCAGACTCGGCCGTAGAAAACCCAGCTGTAATGAAATAAAATATCCCAGTCAATATATACATATATATTGTAGACGACATGGGTTGGTTGAGTGAATTTTCATTTTCCCACTGTGTTTGGGGTAGTTGGGAGACTAGTCTGTCTACTTAGTGATGGAGTATCGCCATGAATTTAGTGGAATGAGCTTCGCCCTCTACCGCTTCTACTAAAATTATTGCGATTTCCATTTAACACACTACACGAGTGTAGTGCTGCAACCCCTCCATAAACATATGTTTCAATTCTGAGAGGACGGGAGGAAAAACTTACACCACACGAGTGTATTGCATTGAATGGAAAGCGCCATAAGTGTTCATCCTGTACCTAGACATATTTCGAATAATGGTCACAACTCACTTTAAAAAGTCCAAAATTGTGGTCGACGTTGGAGTTATGCCGCCAATCGTGCATGAAAGCTCTCGGCATAATTGTTCGTCCGATGTTGCGTGCCGTACAACGAGAGGGAGCAGACGCCTACTTGATTTATCCAATAATTTTCTACATAATTGAGGAAAGGATCGAGAATAGTAGGATCGTCTAGATTCGATGCTAATCGCCGAATTATGGTGCCGCCCCCCCTATATGAAAATCGCTTGGTAGCCCAGCGATGGGATAGGGAGGGAGGCGCGGCAAAGCCATGACCCGTAATTAAAGCAGTTCAAATAGGATATTATTAGTTTCACTTTAAATTAAACCTGAAATATACTAACCATCCTGGCCATGCATCGCACGCCATTGTCTTGTTGGAAGGTTGTCCGAAGACCCTCCCTCTGGCAAAATCTGCGAAGTATATTGCCTTGAACAAAAAAATAAAAACTTATTCGTAGATGAAAGAAATACAAAAATGTAATTATAATAACACAATGAGCTACGCAACTTCACGTGTCCCCTATCCATGAGGACAAAGGTTTTAAGTCCCGTTCACGAGCAAAGCCTTTTGATAGGTTACATAGTCTCCACAGAATCATTGCACTGAGCTTGTGAACGGGCCTCAATAAACTATGAGCTGTATGAATAAGAAAAAGCATGACTTTATACTTATAGACCAAGAGCCAGCGACGTAAAAAGTGCAACCAATTGCATAATTTTCTTACCCAGCGCATAAAATCGAGAATAATTCCCCAATAGTGGAAAAAATTGTCTGCCTCCATTTGGACGTGTCGAAACCGTTCACTTGTGGGGAGAAGTTACACAAATTCAGATCAGACGGCAAAGACGTTCTAATTCACGTGATTACGCTTTGATGTTATCAGGTTCTATGGCGTCGAGCCAATGGCCAAGTCGTGAAAGCTTAAGGGGGAGTTGTACAAGTGATTCCTCGACCCCCCTCCAATCTTACCTCGCCTACTCTGCGTTACGGAAATTACCGCCGTATTTCTGCACCAATCGTGGACTTCAAGGGCTCATTTAAATCTTCAAGAAATTCCGCACAAGCGTACGATCTTCCTTTTTCAAATTTCATCCCTAAAATAACTGTAAAACGCACACGAACTTTTACCTTGAAAATTCACACTCTTTCGACGACTTATTTAGGAAAGCAAGATCGTACGCTTGTGCGGAATTTCCTGAAGATTTAAATGAGCCCTTGAAGTCCACGATTGGTGCAGAAATACGGCGGTAATTTCCGAAACGCGGAGTAGGCGAGGTATGATTGGAGGGGGGTCGAGGAAACACATGTACAACTCCCCCTTAAAACCCTCTAAATTGAAGTATCGGTTTTCGGTGTCTCGGTACTGTTTTCTGGGGGAAAATAGGATGAGAAATCTGAAAAAAATATAATAAAACATCTTCATAAAGCACTTCAGGAAAGAACACACCCCAAAAAATATTTTAGGCTGCAGCGTGTATAAAATTATGGTTACTTTCACCACGAAATATGAAAATTCATAATACGCATTTTCCATGCGCCGTAAATCAGAGTTCAGCCGATGGGATCATTCAAAATGCATCGAAAAAATGAAACGGATTCGATACTAGAATTGTTCGTCCCTCTTCTTTCAATAGGCCTTATATCCCCTGACACCGACAAGCGGTACTTCAAGTTAAAGGGGTTTTCTACTTTTCCTTTGGCTCGAAGCCGTTATTTATTTATTCATACGTTAGTATGAAACGTAACATTCATTTCCCAATATTTTCCAATGCGTTATCACGAGAATAAAACGTATTTGCCGTCTGGCCGGAATTTTTGTTACTTCTCCCCACAAGTGCATCTTCGATGCCGTCTGCCATCGGTTTTCCTCACGTCCAAATTGAGGCAGACAATTTTTCCCACTATTAGGGAATTATTCTCCATTTTATGTGCTGGGTAAGAAAAGTATGCAAATGGTTGCACTTTTTGCGATGCTGGCTCATGGACTATTAGGTACATTATGCACACCTTTTTATGAATGAAAATGACGATTTTTATTCATTATTGATTGCCATATGCTTGAAAAAATGCAAGCATAATCATGCTCTTTTTTATTCATACGGCTCAATAAGTTTACTGATGAGCAAATGCTTATAGTCTATTCACTTTTAGTGATGGACTCCCACCCCCCCTTAAGTTTTGTCGAATGAGCTTCTCCTTCGCTCCTTCTACTAAACATAACGTACCAAGAATCATTTTAGAACATAATGATCACTGTGTATTAGCGGCTATACGTAACCATAGTAGAAAACCTTTGAAACACAGGTACAGCAACACGGATTTCAGCGCCATATTTGTTCCCTCAGTCGTTAGGGTAAACACAATATCGTGAATGAAAAAATTGTCATCGTAACAACAAACAAACGCCTTAACCATAGTGCCCATAGTAAAAGTTTGTTGTTGAGTTCTTTAAAAAAATATTTTTGGGGGAGTGAACACATCGAACTATTGAAATTAAGCAACCCGTTCGATTGCCCATCAGTAAGTGGACAGACTATAATAAAGTATAACGATCCATGCCTGTTAACTCACTTGATTATAGTGGAACCAGCAACCGACTTGTCGCGATTCTGGGAACACATGCGCTGCTGCATTCCTTAAAGCCGCGTCCACACTTGTAACAAACTGCCGCTCCGCTCCTCCGAACCGAACAAATGGCGTGTTCGGGGCGGCGAAACTTCAAAGGAAATGTGTACGGTGGAGCGGAGCGGGCCCGCTCCATCAGTTGTCGGTTTTTCACTGCCGCATCAAAGGAATGTTCGGTATTAGGGATGATACAAGTGTGGACGGTGTGGTGTGGCTTGCCGTTCCGCTCAGCCGTTCATCACCCATTCTACCTTCTTCGTATAGTGCATTGCAAACTGACTGAGCCCGCGTTTTCTCGCATTTGTTTTTACGTGAAACGTCTTTATTTTTACTAGTCGTATGCTTTTGTCTCATAGCTGGTGTCAGTGCGGATTTCATTAGAAGTTTAAAAATCATTCGAATAATCAATCAAGTATGGAGTGGGATAAGAAAGAATTAGTGGGGCCCGAGCTCATGGTGCAATTGAAATGTTTAAGTAAAAAGTTTAAGTAACAATTAAAATTCAGAAATCCCGTCCGATTAACCACTGGAAAGAAACGGAACGAACTGGGTTGAACGACAAAAGAGACTGACCAAGAGCGCTCCTCATCATTTCACTGCTCCTCCCGAGGAACGGAACGGGGAGCAGAGCGATGTTCGGTTCGGCAGAATGTTCACCCAATTTGTTCGAGCTTGCCGCTCCGCTCTGCTCCGGGAGCGGAGCGGCAGTTTGTTACAAGTGTGGACGCGGCTTAATGCTCTCTCGTCGGTCAAAATTTCAACCGACTCCCATGCAACTGCGCGGTCGACTGGGTAGTTCTCTTGCCTTCGTGAGCAGGGCTTTGTAAGTGTCCCCCGTATGATCGGTTAGAAAGGCAAACAGCCAAGGAATCGTCTGTAAAAGAAGGGATTATCATACGTAACGGGTAGATAATTTGAATGAGATATATTTTATAATAACTAAATTATTAATTTGAAAATTTGTTTGCGATTGTTAAGGGCACCTATACATATGTGTATACTACATTTTTAATTGAGCTAAACAATTGTTCCCTAGCATCAACCATAATTTAGCTCTTGATGAGCTGATTAAACTCGCAATGAATTCCAAATGAACAAACTATACATTTAGCTTGGTTTCAACGTACCGTACTTTCTGTTATTAGCTGAATCGTGAATAGCTGGGCCATCCCTGGTCTGATTGGCCTCACGCTGTAGGTTCCATCAAAGCCTGAAAAAATAAATCATGTCATGGCCGTGTCCAACGTGAGCGGGAAATGCGGGCGAGCGTATCACTTTTTCTTAAACTCAATAGGTATTGAGCAAGAGGTATTGAGGTGTTTGGACATAGAGGTGAAGCGATAATGCTGATGAGGGGCACCGGGAATGAGCCCGAAATGCATTCATTAAAAAACACCGTGGCGGTATGGTTCAAAAACGTTTTTAGTCAATAGGTATGTTCGTTTGTCGTTCAGAGAAGGCAAGTCGGGGCTGAGGGAGAAGTTCAGGATTGACGTCACCTTTAAAAAATTATACTATGTTTTTTCTTACAAAAGATGCTCTTTGGGCAAACAGTTCGGAACATTTCAGAATGGCAAACGAGAATCCCTAGTACGTTTCAATCCCGAAACTGGTTTTCAATCGAGAAAAAACGCCCGCAACGCTCGCCCGCACGCAATTTCCGCTCAGACATTTCTTTTCCACACGTCCGGTCCAAATTAAATCATACGTTGATCGTGAGGACAGGTGGAAAGACAGTGATAGTGACAATGAAAAATTATAGAATAGCCCCCAAGGCATAACAAATAAAATCTGTCTCTACGCCCGGATCATTTTAAATTGTCCATATTATTACCGAGTCCATCAATTTCTTCTCCATTTTGCAATAAAGTTGCCACAACTCGGGGATCGCAAAAATAGACTCCTCGAAATTCGTTCTCGTGGTTCAATCTCCACCCATCAAATTTTTCCTCTCCTCCATAAATACGATATTGGCAAAGTTGGCGAATTCGTCGTTTTCTAGTGTGGTGGCCAATTCTTCTAACGTTCGAGGGAAGGGTGCGGCAACGACTTATTCCTTGCTCGTCGCATTCTTTGTAATATAGTGTTTGTCGGCGGTATCGATGCCACCAACTCTGGCGTCCTATAAGAAACGATTCAAACTATTACATGTATCAGTATGACATCGCATTAAAGAAGCCGCTTCAACTAAGCAACCTGCTGTTCGCGCAGTGATCGTTCGGGCAATAACATAGCAATAAGAACTTTTACAACTACGGATTTCTTCTTACACGTAAAGTATAAAAAAATATAAATGATATAGGGTTCGAGCTAGCTTTGATAAATTCTACAGGACCAAAAGTGAACTATGAAATTTGCACATGCAGAAAGAGTATGACCAAGAAGAGCAATAAAAAGTTTATGTGGGACGAAATTGTCAATACCCAATTTGAACCTGAGGGCATTAAGAGTATATCATTGGTTCTTGGATAAGGTGCTAAATGCCTAATTAGTAGAAAACGCGAATTCCATAAACGCATACCTCAGGCATTCTTGCCGGTATATATCACGTAACGGACCATTTTCCGTTCTTGCTCGTCGAATCAATGTTGATATGAACTCGACGCCGTCGAGCCGGCCTTGTTCCATTGCGTGGTTATGTCGCTCTCCTGGTAAAATTATTACAAATTGATTATTTAAGAGGATGTTGACAATGATGAAATCATCTTCATGAAAATATAATACCATGTAGAAGTTGGCCACTTCTTACGGATGCGGTTCCGCGACATCGGTATCTTAGTTTATTGATACATTTTAGGTATCTGGAAAAAATAATTAGGTATAAATTAACACCACACTTTCCCATAATTGTTGGACGAAAATTGTGGGATAAAAGTTGGCAATGTGATTCTCCATTTACCTCATTTCGGCATCAACTAAAATTTTCGAATTTTTTTCGTGATGTGTGTGGAAGTAAAAGCCATTTGCCCCGTAGATAAATCGGTCTCTTTGGCCCGGATATTCCATATCTAAACACAAAGATGAAGTTTCATTGGCTGCACATCAATTGATGAATTACAATTTTGGTGTTCTCTTGGTCCTTCTACACCTCTGTCCACAATCAATGACTGATCGATTTGCTCTAGATAAAGGATAATTAATGAAATGTAATAAACGTTGAATTAATCGACCACACCAAGTAAAATTGATAACTGCATTATATGAGTGTCAAGGGTTTGGAATATAAGATAATTATCTACCATTAAAATATCTGCTATGTTTAAGTCTCTTCCCAAACCCTCGAAATGATGAGTCATGCTTTTTACTATTGTCAGAGCTCCCTGATAATTTAAATTCCGCACTTATTGGTAATGATGTCAGCTTCAGTTATAAAAATATGCTAATGACAATTACATAAATGTCCTAAAGTAATTCTTTAAGCAATTAAAGGCAATGCTACTGTACTACATTCTAATGCATATTTTCATTCATCACTTCAATTTTGGTCTACCAAAAGAATACGTATCTACTTTTACACACGTACCTTCTTCACCGTCAGAACTGTTAATATCCATTATGCAAAAGAACGAATGAAAAATGAAATTAAAGTCAACATTTCGGGTAGTTTGATTATTTATAAGGCGTTTATTCATTTCCTTAGGGCCTCAACTATGAAGACCAATTATTCCTTTCTACAATCAAGAGATGATATACATACATATAGTAATATTCTAATATTCTTCAATAACAACACCAACACAGTTATATGCCACTCAGAAGAGGGCTCATTCGCTCTTTCAAAAATAAATCTCTTGGATTTGTCTCGCTCAAAACCAGATTTCGGTGATTTATGATTTATAATTATCCAGATTTCGTAGCATAAGCACTTCCTATAATTTTGGTTAATGCGAATCACAAAAACACTAATTTCTCGTGTTTTTCCTCTTTCAAAAACAAAACATCGTGGCTTTACAGCTCTGTCTAAAATCGATTTCGCATCTTTGACTGATTCGAAAGCTAATTTATCTTCTTCAAAAACCAATTTTATGGATTTGGGTAACTCAAAAAGCCAAATTGCGTTATTTTGGCTATTGCAAACGCCAGCTACTGGGATTTCGAAACGGAAACCCTCCGCATTCGTCTTCTTGAAATCCAAATTTCAGGCAATTTGCTCTCTCAAGCCCTAAATCCGTGGGATATGCTCTTTCAACAACAAAATTTTATGGGTTTGGCTCTTTCAAACCACTATTTTACCTGATCTTCGCTCTTCCATAACCAAATGTCTCAGATTTGGCACCTTCAAAAGCCAATTTTACTAATTTGTCCGCAAATTGGTAGTAACAATGAGGAACTTGCGTGAATGCCCGATTTGGGGGGAAAAGTATGCCGGTGAATTGGCACATGCGGACAAGGATATCAACGGTAGTTGCAGCCGATTGGTGCGTCCGGTGATTTTTAAGTAAATTTCAAAGTTCTTCAGGAGGGAATGCATGGTGCGAGGGGAAAATGACGTAAATATGCAGTTTTGAAGCATTTGAGGAAATTCAAAAATGTTTTGATTACAAATAACAAGAAAAATTAAACCCCAGAAAACGTCTTCCCCCCCTCTTCCCAACACCGCTTTGACGTAATCAAACACCCACTCAAAATTTTTAAAAATTCGCCTAAAAAAAACCCTCGATTGAAGTGGGCAATTCTGTTCTGATAAGAGCTTTGAGTGCGTTGTCTTTCTCTCGGACAACATCAAGCAGCGGGACTACTGATTCCGAAGCGTGTACCGGAATATTTAAGGAAAGCCTGAAACAGTACTTTTGAGTTACGTCGTGAATTGTAAGATCCCTGCGCACTAAGGCCAAATATATTGATAAATTTCCCGTTTTGGCTCTTCCCAAAGTAGGACCCATTCTGATAAGCAGATCCACAATTTTCCCATGGAGGCGTGACCACGATTTCATCCCCCCTCCCTCCCTCCCCGTTGAAGGTTGATTTGGACTTCAAGAGTCCCGTTCCAAACTTTCCGGACAGCGCTGTGCACCAAGGCCGCTTGAAGCACTCCGACGTGATAATCGCTGAGGCGTCCAAAAAATTGAGTTCAATTAAAGGAGAGGCGCGAAAGCCTCAATTAAAAATACACAGCCAGTTGCTTGAATGCGGTAAGATTAAAGTTTATTTTACCTGCTCCTTCCCTCCTTTGTCTTTGTTTAAGGACATCTTTTATTTTTATTTTAGAGAAACCTGACGAAGTGACAGCTGCTCTGCTTCTTCTACCCTGGGCCATTCTGGGAGGAAAAGTGGGAGACAACAAGAAGGCAACGCGGCTGGAGGCAGCCGAGTGTTTCGTTCCTCGAAAAGTAAGGCCGAAGATAAACTGCAGGCAAGAATACTTCAAGTGAGTGACGTGTTATCCAAAGCCCGCCGAAAAATTTCCGTGAGGGCTTCCGGTATTCAACCATTTATTGCCGCTTTGGGAGAATCATGGTAAGAAGTGAATGATGCTTATGTCGTGATTGACTCCTTTCTCTTCCATTGCGTCTATATTGTCAATGCTGTCGAGTTGACTTTTAAATCCATGTTTGCCTTTGACTTGAGCTACGCGAAGGAGTGTGAACAAGTGTGGATGGTCACTGAAAAACAATTATTTCAAATAGATAAACCCAAACTAAGTTTAAGGCATCCGTCGTTTCCTTTTTGAAGCTGATGAATGAAAAATAATTCATCATAGGTACTTCTTGTTCATTCATTGATTCATTTAACATTTATCATTTTTGATTTATCGATCGCTAGAATACGAGCAAGGAAGTTACTGTTTTTATCGATTTATTTTGATCATTACGATTTTAATTTTTTTAAATTGGTCTCTTTATGTTTTTAGTGATCATTCAGTACCTAATTTTTCTTTGGATTAGACACTATTTTTTTTTCATCTTACATTAGATTTTTAACAGTCATTCTATTTTAGAGAAGCTTCGTTCTGCTTATTGGGGAGAGAGTTGTCTTTTTTTCTTGATACCATTAATACGTCAATTAAAAAAATTCAGTGATGTTGATGTGCAGCTACTGTGGGCGTTCATTTGCAAGAATGATTAATTTATTTAACCGCACCGTTTCTGGTTGTTCAAAGCATGTTCTTACAAATTTAGGTGTCTACAGGTGTGGCCGGTGTTCTCGGCTAATTTTAGACATTTATACTTGGCGGAGGCACTTGCTTAAAAAACATGCTGATTCAGCTACTCCCCCCACTTCTTCCAAACGAGTATGCTCTCGGTCCGCTTCGGTCACTGAGTTACCTGAAGCATTAAAATTGCCAGTGACGTTCGATGATGACAATTGCTTAGAATCGTCGCCTGAAGGCAATCCTGTTTCTCTCAGTAGCGCAGAATCACCCGCTGACACCCCTATGGATGCTGATCCTCCCGATTCCCAGGAATATTCAGTAAAGGAGATATTTCAGCGTAACGTGGCTCATTTTATTATTAGCTCCCTGTATGTTTATACAGCGATGACTAATACCGTTGTACAAAAATTCTTTAATGGGTTGCCAAGTTTCACCACTGATGCCCTTGACCTGGCCTGTGATAAGTTGGTGGAAGATAACAGCCGAGCTGACGGTCAATCTGTGAACATGTTGTTGAGCTTGCTGATTCCTTGCGGTCTTCCATAAGTACAAGCTTGCTTCCATTAAGAACAGTACTTTGTGGAGCAAGGCACTCTTATTCTTCCCACAGAAGAATAAGAGAGGGGAGGAATGTGACGAGGCTGACACCTGTCAAAATTATCCCTTCAAAATTATAAAAATAACGATCCCCTCCTCATATGATTGAGAGGTAGGGATAAAAACATAATAAAAAAAATATAAAAAAGTCAGTCAGTCTAGATCGGGAATCAGATCAAAATAGACAAGAAAGAAAGAGTAAACTTTCACGGGGGCAAGGAGGACCGCTAGTGATACAAGAACACCGAAGTCACACAAGTGACATAGAAAGTACACACCGTCAACTTACACCACATCAGAAGAGAACGGCCAACACACACGGCCAAGGTCAGAAAACGGAGTCTCACGAAGTGAGGAACATCAGAAAAGTCGACACCAAAAAAAAGTCATCACCGAGAAGTCGCGGAGAAGCCCGCCTTGCTCGCCGTCCACTCAACATCCCCAGTCACCTCACTCACACCAATCACATACACTTACACCTCACATATACCTACCCCACCCCTCAATCAGTGGCATTAAATCAGAGGAAGCCGGAAGAAGAAAACACAGAGGTTAGTCAATTTGACTCTCCCCTTGGCTTAAGACGCCCCACTAATTGATCCTTGATCAAAATTTCAGCTGTCGTTCAATAAAGAATTTCGTTAACAAATATCATAAACTGTTGTTAGTTTATTTCTTTTGAGCCGAGCATACCCGAATTTAGGAATCACAAGGTGTGGCCAAGTGGAAAAAACCACGTAACCACACCACATAAATTTGCACACGAGAGAAAACTGTAGGCCCGCAACCTCATCCCACAATTAAAACATCAACAGCGCAGTTCATATCTATGCGAAAAATTTTACAGAAAGTGTTTTCCATCCCATAGGCCTTATGGCAGAAATGGATTCGTTCACTAGTGACTGTTATCGGCCGCATGAACTGACACATTTCTCTCATAGCTACGTGTGGAGGGAAACTTTTAGTTCGATTGGCTCTGGAGACAAAATTTATCCGCTTCTATCACATTTATACGATTATGAGTGTGGCAACCCTCTGGGCAGCCATGCCGGTTTTCATAAGTTGGGGGCAGTTTACATGTCCCTCCCATCGTTGCCAGTGAAACTTGCGTCTCAGTTGAAATATATTTTTCTTGTGGTGCTATTCCACTCGTCAGATAGATCGATCCATGGCAATGCTACATTCAACTGTATATTGTTCATGAATTGAACTTTTTAGCGAGCGAAGGAATTAATGTTAAAAATGAGTCCTACGAGGGTCGCATTAACCCATGTCTTACCAACGTTGGGAAAACGCAACGTTATTTTGAGGCGGAAAATTTAGGTACAATCAAGGTACAAATCATAGGTACAAAAAGGGCAGTTTGTGTCTGGACTTGGTACTGTGCACATCAATCTCCGGAGTTCGGTTCTTTTCTCATTCCCTGTGAAGACAATTTTTTTTTCTTTTTCTCTCTCCCTTTTCATTTTATTTTACTGTAATTTCCTTATTAACCTTGAATAAGTGCGTGAATTTTAATTGTATTATTTTCATTTTCTGAGTCTTGCCCGAGGATGGGCGACGACAGCGGGGGAAAGGACACCCCACCACGCAGTGGAAAAGCAGAAGTACATGGCAAGGAATTACACCAAACTCTGATGGAAACAGATTCGCAAATATCCAAAGAGTTACCATTACTGCTGTACAGCGAAAAAGACCCCGGTCCGTTCAATATTATTATAGAAAGTAATGATGCCAAGAAGAGGGGATTGGGCGGTTGCATCCTATGTCTATTGGACGCATTTTGCACTCACAAGGAAAGGACGTTCCTTATGATATAAAATCGATCAAGTCTGTGGGAAGAAATCGGGTACGGGTAAAACTAGGAACGTATGAGTTAGCAAATAAACTGGTTAGAGCAAATTTTTTGAAGGATAAAAACATTAAAGCGTACGTTCCAAGGTTCAGCGTGGACAGACGTGGAGTGATTAGGGGGGGGGGGTGGATACCCTAATTACGGAGGAAGAAATTAAAAGTGAAATAAGAGGCCCACAGGGCAGTAACTTGAATTTTATCAAGGTGAAACGGTTCAATCGCCGTGTTATAGATAAAGAAACAAAAGAGATTAAATTTATGCCAACTCAGTCTGTTTTAGTAACGTTTAGGGGACAGACTTTACCCTCCTACGTCTTCATTTATCACACATACTGCGATTTAGATAATTATGTTCAAAGCGTAATACAATGTAGGCTCTGCTTGAGATTCGGTCACTACGCGGATCAGTGCAAGGGTGGTGCGAGGTGCGAAAGATGTGGGGAACAGCACAAAGTGAACGAATGCAAAAATGATCTAATGAAATGTGTAAACTGTGGTAACTCTCATTCTCCCTTCGACAAGAAGGAGTGCCCTGTGTTTCATAAAGAAAAGCGAATCAGACACATAATGGCTGATAATAATATTCCGTATTTCGATGCAAGACAATTGCTTGAAGGAAACACATACGCCAGAATTTCAAATTCAATCGATTTGGCTGATCACAATGCCTTTCCTCCATTAACACCTAACAACAGTAATAGAAATTTCGCGTCGACTAGTAATTTTCCACGATCCACCAAAAGAATTCGAGCCACTACCCCTCCACAGCCACCCCGAACAAAACCCGTCAGTACTTACAATACCCCTTTTCTATTTCCTAATAATATACAAGGGGGCTTGATTAACAAGAACCCGTACTCTAGAAGAGATGGGCAAATTACCTCTCCAGTTGATAAAGAGCTTATATTCAATTCTATTCTTGCTATTTGCCAGCATATTCAGGTTCAGGAAAAAAAATAGACGAGGATACGTTGAAACTTCTCATAAGGGACAGGATGGGATGCTTGACGTGAGAATGTGGAAGTTCGCGGTTGATCCGAGTGTTTAATTATTTCTCAGTACTCACGCAATCATGTTTAAAAATATAAATATCTTGCAGTGGAATGCCAGGTCGGCAGTGGCTAATAAGGGATCATTGGAAATTGCTCTTATTGAATATAATAATGATGTAGCGGTTCTTTCAGAAACGTGGACAATATAATTTCAATGGTTTTTACTTGATCAGAAATGACAGGGACGATGGCAGAGGAGGAGTAGCTCTCCTGGTAAAAAATAGCATTCTGTTTAAAGAATTGACTAGTTATTCTAAGATAAATAATGTGGCCACGGCAGGAGTAACATTGTCCTTGCACGATAGTTCTGTCCTTTATATAATAACTTTGTACAACAACCCAGTGATTAACATTTCTGTAACAGAATGGAAAAATCTTTTTAGATCACTGCCTACTCCTGTCGTCATTGGGGGTGATTTTAATTGCCACCATTTGTGTTTCGGTAGCAGCTTCACTGGCTCGCCTTTTTCGACCCCCAAACAAAGACTGAAGGAGTGTTTTTGCGGTCCTTCTTTTGCCTCTATACACACGTTTGAGTTAAAAGCAGTTTCTGAGGCATTAAATTACGCGCTGTCCTTCGACATTGCAAGTGGTCACAGTGTTTTAATGTCTCTGGTACTAAAAATTTCAACTTCATAAGCCTCCAAATATTCAGTTCAATACAGAAGTTGGAAAATAAAGGAGTCTATGTTTCCTTCCGATGGGTTAAAGCGCATGCCGGTATTGAATGGAATGAGACTGTTGATCGCCTAGCCAAGCGAGCTTGCACTGAGGGGATCCCAGGTGATATTCACGTACCACATCAGGATATCTTCGGGACATTAAAAGACTTGACTTGGAGAAAGAGACAGCTAGAGTTCTCGCAAAGTCAAAAGGCTCAATTTTATAAGTCAATAAACCCAAAATTAAGTACGAAACCATGGTTTTACACGGGTGTGAAATTTCAAAAATAGAGGTGAAAACAATAAACAGGCTAAGGACTAATCATGGGCTTTGCAAGTGGTATTTAAATCGGATAGGACAAGCTGATAATAACAAATGTATCTCTTGTAATTTGCCTGAAACTTTGGGACACATAATTGTGGAATGTAGTGAATACAATAAAAACAAATTTATTGAAAATATAAATATATTCAATAAATATATAAAACGTAGTGAATACAATGAAAAAAGGGCACAACTATTTTCGAGCATTACTCCTCTGATAAGCCATTCTTTCAATTACCGATCAATTTTAGAAACTAAAAATATCGAAATTAATCATAATCTCTGGTATTTTATTACATCTATAGGAAAGAAAGTTTAAATGGTGATCCGTATAAATAGACGACGACGACTCAATAAATAAATAGTAAGAACCAATTTAAAATATACAAACTAAAATAGTAGAAATTACAATATGAGTTAATAAATAATTATAAAATAGTACAAATCATAAATAGTTGAAGTAAAGTTGATAGTTGAATTAAAGTCAAATAGCAGTTAAATAGTTGAATGGCTGTATGGTTTTAAAACCAATGCCAAAAAAAAAAATTGTTTTTGAATTTTTATGACTGCTATAGCTTAATTAAACCCTATTCTTTATACTAGCCATTTTTTTATACAGGGTGTTTCAGGAGAAATGATCAGGACTTTAACCAGTCGTAGTACTAACGAGGATGAACCAAAATCACCATATGAACATAGGGTCGCAAACGGTTTCCGAGTTACAGGTATTTTTGTCATTTTTCGACCGAACGCGTTCTTTTCGTCAATAATCATTTCTAGCGTCCTAGCCACTCGTAACAGAACATTACCGATTACATTTCTGAAAAGAGCAGACATTTTGGGTTTAAGAAACGCTGTTGCAACTAACCGAACTAATGTTCAAGTATTTTCTTTTGTTTCTTGAAAAAGCCAAAAAGTGCAAATTTTATTTTTACCGTTTCCTTCAAAGTCGAATCTTCCGAAGTCTTCGGTAGTAAAGATACGGTTAAATCACTGGAAAAACATGCCACTACAAAATTTGACTTTTTAAATTTTAAAATCGAAGCATTCAGAAATTCGAATAAAATCGAACGTTCAGAAATTCCTGATGAAATCGTCAAATTTAGCCACATTTCATCAAGCATAAAAAATAGAAAACAGCTATTTCCGCGTCAATCTTTGAATTTGCTCACAGAAATAATGTCATAAAACGAATACCTCATGTTTTTGCCAAATAACTAATTTATCCTCACCTCCCCCGCCCATCACCTACACCTCAATAATAACCAAAATCTTCCCGAAATGATAGAAAATGTGTAATTTACTTTCATAATACATCATGTTATTTTGTCAAATTATTACTCCATTCCATCCCTCCTTCTCACTTACCCATCTGCATATCCAAAATCTCACTAAAATAGTCGAAAAGTTGTACTTTTGTTGATGGGTAGTTGAGGCCGATGGTGGGCTGTAATTGGAGGGGGAAGGGGGAGTAATTTTCAAACTAAAAAACATTACTGTGTATTACAAAAGCATTGACGCGGAAACAACTGTTTTTAGTTTTTTTGTGGCTTAATTTGACGATCTGATCAGGAATTTCTGAACATTCGCTGTGGTATCTCAGTCAAAAATGCGTCGATTTAAAAATTTAAAAAGCCAGGTACAATCGCAAAACTAAAAAGCATGACCTTGTCCCGCAGCCAAATACAATAAGGCAGTTCAATAAAGGAATGGGAGGAGTCGACCCGACGCGACGCGATGCTATCTCGGACCTCAGAATTCGTATTAGAGGCAAGAAATGGTGGTGGCCTCTCTTCTCCAATGCGCTTGATAGCGCGATGGTGAACGCACGGAAGTTTTACAATATGGCTGCCAAAAGCAACGTTCCTCAACTCGAGTTCAGATCCACTGGGCGACCATCGGCCAGTGGATTGCCAGAACCAGTTAGGCTGGACAACCCAGGCCACATCATTACCAGTTCACCGGGAAAACAAAGAAGGAGATGTATGTAGGAACTGCAAGTCACAAACTGTGTTCATGTGTGCCAAATGCGACGTTTATCTGCACCCTAAATGCTTTGAACAATTTCATAGTACCTGAATAAAAGTTCCAAAATACAAGATGTTATTACATTTTTTCCCTATGGTGGTGGTGGTGACAGGGGGTTGATTTGTTCCCCCCCACGCCATCCAACCCTCTCACAATATTTTTCACCTCATCCGCGGCCTAAAAACTTACTTTTCGAACTAAAAACTTTGCACTATAAGGCTGAACAGTATCACTGTGAAGTTTTGGGACGAATGAGTACTTTGCTTACGTTATTTCAAAGAAAAAAGCAGTATTTTCGGCACCCTTCTCGAAAAAATAAAATAAAATGCCATTAATCTTTGTAGCATGACTGCATGACTCATCATCATGAGTATCCGAGTTTGTCGGAGCTGGCCACCAAGGTGCTGCAGATACCTGCCTCGTCCACTCAAATTGAGAAAGTTTTCACTCTGGAGATACCGGTATCTAGGCCAGTTAATATAAACATCAAACATCGCAAATATGCATGTAATTGTTTTTCCTTTTGCACGTTGTTAGGGCCAATGAGAGCAGTTTATACTCAAGTTTGCAACCTTCAAAACCTTCTGCTCAACTCGTGGCACTCGAAAAACCACGAAATTCCATCAATTTTTTAGGTTGTTAAACAAAAATACCAGAAGAAAGCGTTTTTCGAGCATGACCACAGTATGCATTGTTGAAGCCAACTAAATTTGCTACAATTTAAGCCCAGTCCGAGCGTCCTGCGTTTGTTATTTTCGGAGATACAGCCAATCAAAAAATATGTAATATCGCCAAAAAGCGAGATTTTATTGATAGGGTTATTTTTCAAGACCCGTAGCACTCAAACATAATGGTCCTACAGAATATCCATGCGAGAATAATTCTTAGGCAGTAGCTCAATTTGAATCTGACGCTATTGCCTAAAATTCATTTTCGCGTGGATATTCTATAGGACCGGGTGACTGGTACTTGGTTGAGCAAAATAATAGGGGTGATTAAACATGCGAATCCGAATTTCAAGATTGATAATATTATAATTCAAGTTTCTAATGAATGAGTTTAAAATATGCCCCGAACGAAATGAATGACAAAATGATTGCAATTTCGATTTCCCTAACAACAGACTTTAGCAACAACGCAACAAAACTACAAACCGTACGATGGAGATGGTGTTCTGCTTCATTTTTATAAATTTTTGGAATACATCAGGCACGTCATAAGTGAGCCCACCTTTTATTATAATCATCTTCGACGTGAATACCCTTAAGCCGGCTTCACATGTGATCTGAAAAAAGCTCAGCTTTGAGCTGTATCCAATGAAATAGAATTAATTCAAAGGCGGGCTGCTCTTTGATTGGCTACAGCTCAAAGCTTAAGCTGCCACAGCTCGCATGTGAAGGCGGCTTTATTATTTATAAGGCCAAGAACAAGTTCAACACAAAATGTCTAACCCCAAACATGTGCTAATCAATTAAACACCAACAACGACAACAAGAAAAGGGATATGAGATTGGCGATAGTATCAATATTCTGAAGGCAGCAGAAATGACATGGGGGAAAAAAAAGGATGTTGGCTTGGCGATGGTACCAATATTCTGGGGACAGCCGAAAATGAAGCGCGTATGAAATTATCATTGTGGAGAAATCAAGATTATCTGCAGTCCGAGGACGCTGCCAAAAACCGAAGCGCGTACGAAAATATTATTCTGGAGGCAGGAACGGTGTCACCCATTATGGGGACTGCAGAATAAACTTAGCATGTTTCGTGCTATCATGCTGGGGATAACTAGAACTGAACTCTTCTTAGAGGTTTAAAACGTTTACAAATTTTATTCTATCTTACTTACTAGAGCGTTAAGATGAGGTACAAAGTACATCAAATCTTACATGTCTACCTCCTCACTTGCATGAGGCTTTACAATTGCCACATGGGTGCAGTCAATGGCCCCGATTATCTGCCATATCCATTTGTTCAAAACTGGAACATTCATCGATGTGTAACGTTACAATTTTCACCGGAAGTAGTGAAGTCGTAAATTGTTACCTTATTTTCAAGGTCAAGGCCGCTTTTTCCACAGTGTTTTTGGGGAATGATACCCATCTACTCGCTATTCGCCTCTGCAATATATTCGCGAAACGTCTAATGCAGCGGCTAACAGACGGTTGACTCATTGAGGCGAGGATTGAATTTCCAATACCTTTTTGATACGAGCCAGAGGCCGAAAATTTCAGCGCACTCAATATCTGAGGAATAGACGTACTGAAAACACAGAACGTACTTGAAAAATGATGCACAAATAACTTGAATATTAGGACTGATCCTTGATCGTCGTAGGGGAAGATAAAGTGGCTCCGATTCTCCAATTAGATATCGGATCCCTTCTCGGCTAATTCTAAAATGCCTCCGAAATTCTGTTTCGTTCAAATCGAAGGGATTCAACGAATCCCTCAATTGTCTTCTTACAAGGACATCTCTGCTTGCTTGTAAATTTTCGTTTCTCTCCTCCTACATCACAGCCAAGCAAAATACTGCCGCTCGAGACATTTCGGGCTTTCGGGATCTGTTAAGAATACAACAATGATTCCTTTGCCCTTGAGAGGCCCACACACGGTCAAACATGCTTGACAAGCATGTTTGCCAACCTCGCTTGACAAGCAGATTTGATCGTGTGTGGGGTCATGTTTGAAGGTTTGACATCACGTTTGACGGTTTTCGGTCACTGCCAGAAAATTTGCTCTCAAACATTTGGATTTGACAAACATGTTTGATCGTGTGTGTGTGCTTCAAACCATCAAACCTTCAAACCATAAAGAAAAAAGGGTATTGGGGTGATTTTTATGTGAATGAAAAAAATTGGTTTTTCATAATAATCCTTTGACTAAATACTGGGCGTTTCATGAGGAAAGGACATACTTTCCTGAAAACATGGAGCATACTTGCACACTTCACGTCTATAAGATAGAAGATAAGAAAAATGAATGTATTTTAAAAAATTCTCTGAGCACATCTCAGCTCTTCCAAGAGATTTGCGTGGCCAAAAGTACCTCTTTTCATGAGCCATTATTGTTTGGTCCACATGAACCTTTTCTTCTTCCTGTGGGTTTTTTTTGCGGCTTCGGCTCTGATAAGGCAATACAAATAACTCAAATGGTTAATATCCGTACTTGAACATATGAATGCAAAATGAACACTGCTGAAGCTTGGGCGCACGTTTGAAGTTGAAGCTTGACGTGCGAAGCGTTCACACGTCCCTTTCCTTTGATGTTTCGATAGAAACCGCCTTTTCATCGATCGGCTCCGAAGGAACGGTGCGTTCCTTTTTAACACCCATTTTAAATGTCCAATGTGCTACGGAACGGAACGTTCCAAAAGAACAAGTGGAAACCGGCCTTTAGAATCCCGAAGGAATGCTTGATAATAACTAGTACCCCCGTACACATTCGCGCTCGCTATTCGCCTCGTCACACGTGGTAGCGGTTTCACATTCGTGCGAGTGACGAGTCGAAAGGCGAGGCAAGGTACGAGCGGGCCTGTTACACACTCGCCTACTAGCTCGCGCGAATAAACTGGCGAACATCTAGAGTGAGTCAAGTTCAGCGAGTTTGGTAAGATGGACGAACACTCGTGCGAGTGTGTAACAGGGGAGTTCATTCAAGTTTTGTCTAAAGTTCGCCTCGCTTAGGAACTCGCGTTCCCTTTGACTCGTGCCCGAAAAACCGTCCTAGATTCGAATTCCACGAGTAACGCGGCGAATGGCGAGAGCTCGGTTACACATTAGCACTCGCTATTCGCCTCGCCAGTCGCCATCCTCGCTAGAATGTGTGTTGTGTAATGCTGCGTTTTCATATTCGCGCGAGTGGCGAGGCGAATAGCGAGCGCGAATGTGTAACCGGGCTCTCGCCATTCGCCTCGCCAATCGTCTCGTTACTCGTGGCATTCGCCTCAAGGGCGGTTTTTCTGGCACGAGTCAAAGGGAACGCTAGTTCCTATGCGAGGCGAACTTTAAGACGAACTCCCCTGTAACACATTCGCACGAGTGTTCGTCCGTTAAAAGAGCCGACCTTGACCCCTTCCCTACGAAATGCTTTCCCGCGGGAGTTTTTTTCCCTATCACTAGTAGCTGTAGAAAAACGAACTTAAGTCACTGCGAGATATTGTGTGATTGATATATTAGTTTGAAATACGGAGTGGAGTAATGAGCAAGTGTTGACGTTTCTTGATGTTTATGAAGGTCTCCCAGTAATTTGGGACCCAAAAAATCCTTGTCATAAAAATAAAAAAAAAGTGAATGATGCGTGGGCTCAAATGGCTTCGACGTTACAAAAACCAATCGAAGACTTGAAACTTAAAAAAAATTCACTCATGGCAACTTTCCGGACTCATCGACGGAAGAAAGAAGCCTCTAAGCGTTCAGGAGCGGGGGCAGATGAAATTTAAACGCCGATTTCGTTCGCCTACGACCGAATGGAGGAATTTTTAGCCCCCATCTACGACTCCGGTAGGACACTGAGCACATCCGACGACACCACCAATAGCGTAAGTGAACTAATTATTTTTCCTTATTACCTACATTTCGAAATCTATCCCCTCCTCTTTTTGATTTCAGGCAATGTCGCTCACAAGAAGCTCAACCTAATTAAAGCATATTATGGTAATGGACAGGAGAGGTGGGCTGGAGCGGTTTGGGGGCGGCTCCAGAGCAATTTTTCTCGCAAACATATGACGCGAAGTGGGACTAGGGTCAATGTGGCTGTTTTTGATGCATTTATGACGTGGAAACACTAGGTGAAAAGAATTGCACCCTATTTTTGCAACGTCTTGTATTTTCACCTTTTAATCATGATCACTTAAGTAACTTATGTCCTGTGGTTGAAAAGCCAGTGAGCAAATTGTTCTCTAATCTTCACTGCTGATGAACAAGGTCGTCTGGCCACTGGAGGCAAACATCTTAAGGCGGGATTCCCAGTAATATCTCTTCTCCAAGAGCATTCCTGAACTATTTCTCCGTTTTCAACAACATCAAAGGAACCTGGGGGAGTGTAAATATTTCGGGACCCCTCTCTCTTTCTCAAGAAATTATGAAGTACATAGAATGCAAGCCATTGTGACTGAGGTGGCTTGATGAGGTTGGAGTTCCATTGGTTTTTTCAACACCCTGATCACAGATGACAATATTCCGAAAGCATTTTCCACCTTAACGCGTGAGCCCGATAGCTTATGATTGAATGTTCTTTTCATTGTATCCCTGTTGTGATACCCAGGGTAAGGCTTCATGAGATTTTCCCCTAAAGCGAATGCTCCGTCACCCCAAGAACACGTAGGGCGAGTTTGTTTCTTCTCCTGACAGTGGCCTATCCGACGGTAGATTCAAATGTCCTCCCACAAGTTTTTCCCAAAAATAACTATTTTGAAAAACCCCTGCATCAGTAATTCGTCCCGGAGCCCCGATGTCAGCATAGACGAAATTGCACTCGCTATCAACCACAGCTAACAAGACAATGCTGAATGTTTTTTTTATAATTAAAATCTTGAGAGCCACTATGAATTGGGTTTTGTTAAACGATGTGCTTGCCGTCTATAGCGCCCAGGCAGTGAGGAAAGTTGTCCGCGAATCCTGCCTCAATACGTAGCCATTCATCAGGGGTGAGGGGTAACTGTTAAAGAGAAACAAAACCCCTGTTAGTAATTATTTAGTTGAGTTCTTCACTTATATGAGTCCTCCATTAATTTTGATTATTATCTTATTCCAGCCACTACGGGAGGAGCATACAGCAGAGCGCGACGGAAACCCAAACGACAGTGGTCAGGACTCAAGTAGAACTGATGATCAGTCCACAGCAAGTTCACCTATACATGGTTTTTTGGCTCCACGAACTCCACGGGGAAAACGACGTCGGCTTTCTCATGATATTGACGTGGCGAAAAACGAAATGAATCAAACCTTTGCTACGCTAAGGAACGTCCTCCAAAACAGAGTAAAAGAAAAGAAAGACCAGGATGAATGTGAATTGTTTGGCATGTTACTGGCTAAAAAACTTAGCAAATATAGAGAAGATCAAAGACAATTTTTGATGCATGAAATTGATGGATTCCTCTTGCGAAACCCGCCTCGCCCTGTGCATACATCTTCAAACAACTACTATCATTCCTATTCGCCGTCTCCAAATCACTCTTAATCTTCTGCTTTTTCGTTTCCGGAAGGCCTCAACGAGCCATACATGACTTCGACTCAAGCGGAATCTTCAAGAAACCCAGCTTCATTACTATCGAGCTCGCAATCACAACGAAACACGGCAGTGCAATCACCTTCAGCTCAATCAACTCGACCCTTGTTTGGCTCTTCAGATGCCGTCACACTCCAATCATCGTCCTCAAATGAAATTCAACCGTCGTCGTCAAACATAATTCAAGAATCGTGGAAAATATCTACCGATGAAGAATAATCCATTCTATTGAGTTATATTCTATAAAAATATTCCTAAGTTAGTCATTGAAATCAATTTGTAAATAATAATTTCGTTAACGTTTACGTGCTAATTGTACGTTACCTTGATTTCCTCCTTCAGCGCGACGAAAATCGCCCGACATACTTCGCTGACTATTTTAGAAATTATCACGTATCGAATTCATCTTGACGAGGAAATGAAGACTTTTATAGCTATCGACTGTGGCTACAAATCGCAAGGTCACTGCCATGCGGACTTTGGCTGGGATACATTTTCTCCAGCTCGTGTCTCTTTTCTCAATCAAGGGTGTTATCTTGTTCAAGAGGAAATCGAAATCTTCAGGGCACATTCTGCAAAAGTTGGAGAACTCTCTCGCGTCTTCCGCCAACATTTTCATGAACATGTTCTCCATTGATTGCCTGTAAAGGTAGAACAAATTGTTTCATACACCCCTAAGATCACGTGACAATCTTATTAAAGGGAGGGGCAGCATTGCGCCGACGCTCACAGGAGACCGGTGGGCGGTGGGTGGTTGAGCAGCGTTCTGTTATGTATACGTTTATGCTAGTTTATTTTACTAGGTGCCTAGGTGGAGCTTGGAATGTACGTCTGAGTTGGTCTTCGTGACCGGGTAGATCGGTGGCGGACATGATTATAACTTTTAAGAGACGATTGTTTTGCACTCGGCAACGGCATCTAGCCCACGACTTTGAAGAAAGGCACTATATTCGAGTTCGGCACAAGAACTGATTCATTTTAATGTTCAAATAATTGTTGAGTCATGTGGTAAACTATCATCAACCACCTGACAATCTCTCTACCTCTGTCCAATATGAGGTACCTACACGGGAAATACCATGATTTTGAAAAAGTTAAGATACAGAACGTGCCACACGAAAGAATCAAAAAACAAAAGGCTGGATTTTTTTTTTTTTTTAACTTGCACGATATTTTATTTTCGGCGAGATATTTTTACTTATCGTGAATACAATCGATATTCCCAAGCGAAAAATTTTGAATCCTCCTACTAATGTTTCTCTGGCACCCATCCTTTTAAACGTCAGAAAATACTCATTTTCCGATTCTTTCGTAAAATGGAGAAACTCTACAGGCCGCAGGAACTGTGGGAAACATCAGCTCTTTGAAAAGCGATTGACTAGGAACACGAAAATTCACCCCAGCAAGGATCCCAATTGCCTTCATTTCCCTCAGGCAATGATGCCTTAAGTCGGACACCATGGGTTATGTGGATTCGCTGTTGTCTAGAGTGGCGCATATCGACGGTCTTTGCTCTGCCCTTTCGCTTGTGCTATTTGTTCTTTGGCGGCTTTCCACCTCTCTCTCACTCCCGAGAATAGTCATGAAAATGGCCTGAGGAAATTGAAGGCAATTCGGATCCTTGCTGGGGTTTAAAATGAAACTGTGGGGTCACTTGCCAAGACCGTGTGAGAATAATAAGCGATTACCTGGAGCTGCTGACTTTCAGGCTAAGATGGATCTCTTTGATAAAGTACTGCACCACAACCCGACAACCGTAATCAGATGCGTCGGTAGTAAATTCAAATTTTAAGCTCCAATCAGGTAACTGCAGGACCGTATTTGACGAAATGGCCTGTTTCAGCAATTTGAAAGCTTTCTCTGGATTCCATTGGAGAACATTGGCTTGGTCGTAATTCTTAATGAAAAACCGAAAATGATCAGTATGAAGACCAGTGGAAATCGCAAGGCGTGTAGTTTTCCAGGTCTCGACATATTCCTTATTTATTGGAACAGACTCCTAATTCTCTAACATCGTTTTGCCGTCTATTTTTCTTCCTAGAAACGACACTACAGAATACGCTTTTAGTGCATTTCATTCAAAAAATGCACTATTGGTCTCGCCCTGATGGTCGCACATATGGGTTGTGATACTTTTTTTTCACGTTTCAGAACCCCTAGAACACGAATCCGAGGTCGGTTCGATTTGATATATATATATATTTATGGCCCCTCGCTTGTTAGCACGATCACGGTCGCAATTTGTGACTTAGGGCAACCAAATTTGGTCTAAAAATCAATTGGCCTGTGAAAGAGATTATAGAGTGCGCCACTTATTATCTAAGTGGGTAGGCATTTGGGTAAATAACCCCTAATCACTCAGTAGTGTTGTGAGGCAAGCCAACTTATTATTGTTTTCATTATTTTATTTCTCCAATAAATTGTTCATTACAGGCGTTTATAATGGACCTCTCGTACGCGTCTGAGGATCGAAAGTTGAAAAAGATTCGACGGGTGTGTTGCGTTCCCCAATGTTCGAGTAACAATCGAACCCTTAACGTGCCGTTCCACCGATTCCCTGCCGATGCAAATATAAGGAAAACTTGGAAAATAACGTTCCGAACGATCGGAAGGGTGCATGATAGGTGTAAATCGGCCTTTATACTTTCCTCTTCGAAAGTGAATTGTCTCACAAATGTCGCAAATCGTTTTTTGTGTCATTCGATGGTGCGTGCATCGCTGGGTGGCTGAATCCGAATTTGAGCCTCGTACATGTCTTTGACCGACTTTTTGATTATTCTCCAAGACTGTCGCAAATCTGTGCAGCTCACGCGCTTCATAGTATCAAGCGAGTTCCTTGACGAGGGAGGAAAAAGGTATGTCAACGATTACATTGTACACCAATAGCTCGGCTAGGAAATGGGTCGGTACTTTGTTGATCTCACCTATTGAGGATGAGCAAAATCGTAGTCACGTGTTTGCACTTGCCGCTGCCTGCCTTACACGTGCAACTGCTCGATATAATTTTCCCACTGTCGATTTTTACGGAAACCTCATGAGGTGGGCAGTTCAGACTAGACGTTTTCAGGCCCTGTGCCCAAAAAATGATGGTTACGGCTGTGGAGTCTATGCAACCTATCTAAAAATGTCTTTTTATTGAGAATACAATCATTAGTTTTGTTGCATTGATTCATAACGCAGTAGCCGTATCAAAGGAGTCAACTAAGCACATTTCTGATGCTAATGGTTGGTCTAATATAAGGTCTATTCGTTTGTCGTCCCGGACTACTCCGAGTAGTACGAAATTTTGCAACCTCGCGGGTTATCATGTGAAATAACGCGAAAAAATAATGAAAGGTTAGTACTTTCAGTGCTAATAGTGCAGCTCCGGACGACAAACGAATAGACCTATAATTTCACATGAAATTGTAATTAAAATATAGTGCCGGCTCCCCACAAGCGGTGTTTGCCAAATAACGAGCAAAATATTAATAAATTTACTAGAAACCGACCAACGGAAAATTGAAAAATATTTTGCTCGTTATTTGGTAAGTACCGCATGTGTGGAGCCGGCTTAAGATTTACCATTTGGCGTGTTGATAGACTAATACTGTACTCTCTCAGAACGCAATTATTCCTGGTACGGCACCCTCAGGTCCAATGAAACGCTTATTGAATCTAAAATACTTACATTTTAAGCGGCCAATACTGTATATTCCAGCGGGTTGTTGAACACAAATTCAATAAAATGCACTAAAAAACTTTATTGTTTCTCAGCGATTTCTGTTATAAAATAATCATGAACCTCTCCATCAATGCTTTACATTGATAACACCAGATGTCAGGCACTTTGCTTTCAGAGGCCAATAGCGTGAATATCTCGGACGAGTTCGTGATCCAGATGAATCGGTCCACGGGAACGGTGTGAAAGAGGGGTTTGAATTAGTTGAAAATTCGCTACCGCACGGCTGTTGCTGCAATTGCCCCCAAAAGTGACACGAGTAGAGAAATGAACGCGCTTTCGTATGAGACCCTTGTGAACCAAATCCGTTGATATGGCAGGGGAGTTCTCGGCGGAGGGGAGCTATTAAATTAACGCTATGCCTTACTGGACCACCCAATTACCAAAAAATTTCATTGACACTGAATTTTGAGCCGTCTCTTTTATTTGATTTGCCTACAGCCTAATAAATATTGAGTAAAAAATCCTGAGGTGGGCCAAAAAGGGAGGAACAAAAAAAAATTTCAAAAAAATTGTTTCGGATTCGAACCCAGGCACTCCGCATTGCGCAATGGTGAAATTGTGACATGCCATTTAACCTAATTTAACTGATCTGAAAATTAACGTAACCTGAAAAAAGTTTTGTTCCGACAGCAGCCTGTCGGGAAAAGTGCATTTCATTCATGCGACAATCGAGTCAAACCTCATAAGTTAGAACGATATCTATAAATTATGAATGAAATTTAGGCCGGGATAAAGATTTTAATTGCAAATAACTCCTCTAACAAGAGTCCACCTTCCCATATCGTATAGGCAACCAAACCGACTGTGTTTCATTTTCATCATTTTGTTCCCCCTCAGTTGGTGCCAAAAAAAGGGGCCTGCGGTAAAAAGAAACACGATTTTATGATTTTGACTTTCTATACCACGGCCTAAATGTGATTCATAGTTGATTGATATCGTTCTAACTTATGAGGTTTGACTCGATTGTCGCATGAATGAAATGCACTTTTCCCGACAGGCTGCTGTCGGAACAAAACTTTTTTTAGTGCATTTCATTCTGAAAATGCACTATTGGTCTCGTCGTGATGGTGGCAAACATGGGTCATGTCATGTTTTTTTCACGTTTCAGAACCTCTAGAACATGAATTCAGTGGTCTCCGGAATTCATATATATATATATATCTTTATGGCCGTTTCCTTGTTAGCACGATAACTCTCGTAGAAATTAATTTAGCGGAACGCGCTTTGGCACAAAAATCAGTAGTCATAAGACACCGGTCGGTATTGCATTTGGGCCAAATCGGTCAAGGTGGAGGGGGGGAAAATCGGGCTTGAAGTCGTCAAAAAATCACTAAAAATCACCAGTTGATTCTAGAAGCATCATATTCGGTACGTATACTCCATGTTAGACTAGCCTTTGATTCCCATTTTAATTTTTTGAAAAAGTCAAGGGGGAGGGGGTGGTGCCCCCGGGGTGGAAGTAAGTGTGTGGTCTTGTTAGCACGATAACTCTCGTAGAAATTAATTTAGCGGAACGCGCTTATCTAAAAAAAATCAGTAGTCATAAGATCCCGGTCGGTATTCCATTTGGGCCAAATCGGTCAAGGTGGAGGGGGGAAAATAGGGGTTGAAATGGTAAAAAAATCACTACAAATCACCAGTTGATTCTAGAAGCATGATATTCGGTACGTATACTCCATGTTGGGCTAGCCTTTGATTCTAATTTTAATTTTTTGAAAAAGTCGAGGGAGAGGGGGTGATGTCCTCTGGGTGGAAGTAAGTGTGAGGCCTTGTTAGCACGATAACTCTCGCAGAAATTAATTTAGCGGAACGCGCTTTGGCACAAAAATCAGTAGTCATAAGGCCCCGGTCGGTATTGCATTTGGGCCAAATCGGTCATGGTGGTGGGGGGAAAAATACGGCTTGAAATGATCAAAAAATCACTACAAGTCACCAGTTGATTCTAGAAGGATCATATTCAGTACGTATACTCCATGTTAAAGTAGCCTTTGATTCTAATTTTAATTTTTTGAAAAAGTCGAGGGAGAGGGGGTGATGTCCTCGGGGTGGAAGTAAGTGTGAGGCCTTGTTAGCACGATAACTCTCGCAGAAATTAATTTAGCGGAACGCGCTTTGGCACAAAAATCAGTAGTCATAAGGCCCCGGTCGGTATTGCATTTGGGCCAAACCGGTCAAGGTGGAGGGGGGAAAATAGGGGTTGAAATGGTAAAAAAATCACTACAAATCACCAGTTGATTCCAGAAGCATTATATTCGGTATGATGATTCCATTTTGAAATAGCCTTTGATTCCCATTAAGTTCAGCTTAAACAAATCATGGTCTCAACATTACTACTTCTGGGACGGCTTAGGGTATCCGTATACTAAATGAAATGCACTCTTTCCGACCGCCAGCTGCCGGAGCGAAATTTTTTTTCATACTGAAAAGGAGCGAGAAAGCAGGTGTTTTCCCGGCTAGCCCGGCAAAGTACCGATTTTTTGTTCTTCACTTGATTTAATTAAATCATCTGGAGGTTCTCCCTTTTTCTTCTTCTTCTTCTTCTTCTTCTTATTTTACTGAAGCCCCCGAACAGAACGCCCCAAATGAGAATACACTGCGATAGAACAACATACAATTTATTACTTAAAAAGTTAATTTAATTGGGAAGTACATTAAATGTTGCATTATTAAGAGTGCAGTTTATAAACGATATGCCTGAAAAAAAATAAATAATAATAATCTCTTTATTAATAGGAGGTATGAATACCTCATCAAATAAATGTGTTTATTTCTTCACGGGAGAAAACCCGAGATCTTTTGGCTCTTTAGCCAACAGATTTCTTTTTCAGAAACGCTGTCACCCGTGAGTATTTTGAGATGTCCTCATCTTTTTTAACCTTCAGCGTTGCTTTTAGCATAGAATAGCAGCTCCACAACGTTGAAGATTTAACTCCTCGAAATCACTCATATCGTACGAAAAGACCGGACACTATAACTTCAACAAGCTACACGCGACTATAATAATGCATTCGAATAATTTTGGTTACGGCCCTGCTGGACTTCATTTGTTTCCCCCTTCCTACTCTATAATGGACAGCTGCACCTCGCACTCATGAACAAATCACTCGCGGCTTTCAAATTCCTCTGTCTTTCATTTTTTGTACACCTGCTTATTTTAGGATTTGATTTAAAATTGATTAATTTCGCTTCATGTATGGAAAAAAAATAGTATGTGCACCTCGCTGAGAAAGTGGTTTGCCGGCCTCGAGTTTGGCCGGCCTCTCTCGGCCCGGCAAACACCCACTTTCTCGGCTAGGAACACAATACATGTACTATTCTCGCAAACGCGTTAGAACGACGTCGGTTTTTAACGTCCACCAATTAACACGTTTGTTCAGGCAAGAGAGAATTATTAAAGCATTTTATCCAGCCGTTCAAAATTCTCTGTTTTGCCTTCAAAATCGTTTACAAAATTAATAACTGTTTAAATTCGCCCTCCCCCTCGTCTACAAATGCAATCACATGGTGAAGAAAAAGAAATTATTCATTATTCGAGCTTTCAACTCATCATCGTCGCTCTGATCTTTACCGATCTTATCGGGGAGCGGTTTAATACTCTATAGAGAAGAATCTGAATAGTGAAAAAGTGAGGCCGATTTCGAGCGACGGTGGCGATCCAAGTGAATAGCGACCAAACCTTCGGTGGTACATGCGACGTACGGGGGGAACTTCCGAACCCCCTTCCCCTCCTCCAATCGCCTTTACCGTCTACCCTAATTTTCACTTTCGTATTGAGATGTTTCAAGTTCAAATTGAATCATCCAATTTTTTTTCTGGAAAACGACTAAAAAATGATGAAATGCACTAATAAAATGTATGAGATGAACATTTTCCAGTCCAGCCTTGAATTTTCACAGAAATAGATAAATGAAAAACCAAAGTTTTGCTTGAATACCCATTTATTTCTTTAAAACTTGACTTCTCAGAGACACAAATAAATGTACGCGTTAGTAAAACCACAAACTTGCCGTCTAGAGTCGTCTAAATTTTGGAAAAATAAAATCAGCGAACCTGCCATCCTTTGGAATTCGAAAAAAACCGATCACGCCACCAGCTTCATACATCGACGAACATCCGGGAACGATACATTTTTCGTGTCCCATTTTGCCGAACAACAATATATGTATTCGAAAAAAATAAAAAAAAATAAAATATAATTTAATTCGCTCAACTTCGCACATGTCTCAAAAGTGACAGCGTCAACTTGGAGTGAATGGAGTGGATTACAAAGTTTCAGAAATTTATTCGCCCAACTGACATTTATGGTGAGGAGGGCCGCGGGGTATCTTTAAAATGTAATTTAAAAAACATTTAGCGCTTCCCGTGAATGGCGACCAAACTAAACTTCGTTCCTCGGTTTTCTTACGTATAAGTTTCACTCCCGTGGATCTTATCTTCGCTCCATCATCGCTAACTGCAGTTAGTGGGCTGATTAGCATATTTTTGTTTTTGTCATCGCGATCCTTCGTCGATAGAACTCGCGTCTAACGACGCGTCTATAACTTCGCTTTTTCACCGACTACTTCGATGCCCGTCGCCCATCATTAAAACTTCGTCTCTCGTCGTCAAAATATTCCGTCACGCGGCGTCGTAATACTCCGTCGTCGTAACACCCCGTCACCCACGTAAAATTGAACCAGTTATTCAAATTCTTTACGCATAATTTTTTACAGTCCAAATTCACCGGTCCACTGCAAGTGCGACCAACGTTCACTGCTCCGGCTGTACACTCGATAACGAATAAGAGTGCCCCTTTCTCATAACTTCTCAGAAAGGATGGCGACAGAGAGCCAAGGAAGGGGTGGTTGGGGAAGACTAAAAAAAGGAACCAACCGTTGAATAATCCTTGCAAGGGTGTTCCAAATGCAGAGTGCGCAACGTAAGAAACTTCTAAAAATGCCCAGGCAAAAAAAAAAAAAAATACTCAAGACTAGAGCTAACGCACACCGTGCGTCAAGGGCGTATTGAGCCCATCCATTAAAACAGGAAATTCTCTGGATGGAGTTTTCTTCATCCACTTACTTGGCTTAGTTTATTGGTAAGCTAATATGAAACACAATGAGCGACAGGATAATATTTAAAGTTGTCATGACCAATGTGTGCTTTTTCGCGTGACCTGAAGGTAAAGTACATGTTTACTCATCATAAACAATTGCGGTAATTTGAAAGTCTGCTGCTCCCTATAGCGATGATTTTTTTTTAATAGGATAGGCCGCTTTTACACGAGTAATATTCTTGCTAATTCCTATATTTTAGCCCTGCAGTTTGAATCTTATACATATACTTACTGAATCACAATAATTAAGTGTTGAACATGAGTACAGGCCTGTACCCTAAAAGTATAACTTATGGTAGTGGTACAGGTGTCACCAAGCCTATAATTAGGTGATTCGGTAAAATTTGAAGTTTAGGCTCTTGAAGCGAAATTTCAGTTTAGAGACCATTTTTGTAGCAGGCCACAGTTTGACGATTACACACGGAAATCCCTGGACTTTCCTGTCTCCCTCGTCATTTTCCGCTTACATTTCGTTGCGTCCTTCGATTTTTTGCAGGATTTCTTTTAGTTTCTTTATAGTTTTATAGTTTATTAGTTTTTATATACACAATTAGTTGTTTTTTTTGGGAATGCGTCGGTTTAATTATACGTACGTTACATGTCACTGATGATTCCACTCGCCTTCCATTCGCCAGACTGAAAAAGCGTAGCTCAGAGCTTCAGGGGGTGAACATTCACATTGCTCGGCTTTCACTATTGAATAGGAGCAAGAAGATGAAAATCAATTAAGACAATTGAAATCAAAACACTCGTGTGACTCGAGATAGTCCTTACCTTGATGCATTCCTTCTTGCTGAGTGTCGGTTTTCTCCAGGACTGGGTATAGGAAATGAATATACGACAAGGCGAGCCTCAGAGTTTGAATTTTTGACAATTTGTCCGACGGAAGAGTCGGTTGTCTGAGTGACTGAGTTCGTTGTCGCTTTCGCACATCTATAGTCCGGGAGCCCACCATATCAAAAATCCGGGTCATTTGATCGTGTCTGGAACCTTCGCAGGACACTTTTTATAGTCTAGGAGATGGCACTTCTGAAATCGCTGAGAACTGAGAACGTCTTCTGATTATCTTCTTTTGAAGTTAGCAATCAGTGGTCTCCAATTGAAAGGTTAGACGTGAAACACGCCTGCCTGGCTAACTTGTACTAGCGTCTGCCGAGAGCCCCCCGTGTAGAGGCCACTAGCGCTCCCAAACGGTATTCTGGCATAGTTCAGCTCCGGCTTCGAGGAAGGGACAATCAAGGTTAATCTTCTTATCCTCGTGGCGTGGGCTCCTGAATGGCTGAATCAGAATAATTTCACAAGTTCTCATTTCACAAGCAATACTGGAAGAAAAAAATCTCGACTATCTCAGCAGCTAAATGAACCGTATTTCAGGAAATTCAGTTGGGCAGAAATCAAGTGAGTGTACTTTGTCTATTTCTTCTTGTATCATTAGTTTATTGGTACCATGAGTAATGTATCACCTGAGAGGAAGCCCCATCGTTGCTCAGTCAGTGTCACAGATACTGAAAAAGTTAAGTTTATGTCTTTGGCTGCGATCCATTCTATTAGTTTTGTTGCTGGCCCTTTGAAAATTCCACGCGAGAACCTCGTTTTCGAAACTAAAAGCGTTTCGTCTCCTTTACTTCCGCACATGTTTAGTCATATTAGCGTTTTCTGATTGATTCCTCTTTGTCTCTCACCGTGCGTGTTGTCCTGTGTTTTTAATTACATCTTAGGCCCGTATTCATAGACATTTCTTAAGCTTGAGGGGGCATACTACCCCTCGCCCATTATCCCCTCACCGTTTTACGCGCAAAGTATTTGGAATATTTCATTTTTTATGGTCTCATATTAAACCTTATAGTCTTGAGACTTGCCCAGCAGAGCCCGAATTTCAATTTTGACTTTCCTCGAATTTTAAATCAACTATAAAATTACTAGTAAAATTATGAATTTAATTTAAAATTCGAGGAAAGTCAAAATTGAAATTCGGGCTCTGCTGGGCAAGTCTCAGGACTATAAGGTTTCATATGAGACCATACAATATGAAATATGCCAAATACTTTTCGCGTAAAACAGTGTGGGGATAATGGACGAGGGGTAGTACTAGTATGCCCCCTTAAATTTCCCTAAGTTGGCGTAAATACAGATTATTTTATTCCCACACAAAATTGAATTTATTTTTACTTAGGAGAATTTCAACTTAAGTAGCGACCTAAGTTCTAGGGTCCGTATTCATAGTCGCTACTTAATGGCGTTTTCCATTCGCGTGGCGTGGCGTGGTGTAAGTTTTTCCACACGTCCTCTCTGATTTGTAACATAATGCTTATGGAGAGGACACGGCAGTACACTTGTGCAGTATGTTGAATGGAAATCACTATAATTAAAATTCACCTAAGTCAAAGCCAATCCAGATTTTGTTTGATTAAAATCATCGGTTTTGACTCTCACTTGGGGAAATTTGAGTTTAAGAAATGTCTATGAATACGGGCCTAAGCGTAGCAAGTAGGTTTGCTGTGCCCGAAATTGTTTCTATCCTGAATGTTGACAGTTTATCCCTCGGTAAAATTGATTTTTCCTGGCTTTCGTCCCCCCTCGACCGCTTTGGCCATGTTCGCTTTGTTTCCCTTGAATTCGTTGTTGCGAGTCCCGTTGGCAGTTCATAAGCAAATTACGAATTTTCAGGACAACTTCTGGCCCAATAGTCAATCGCGGCTTCGTCGCTACTTTCGAGGTAACTCAGCAAAAGTCCACTTAGTGTGTATTTTTCCTTGTTGCGTCTGGGGTAAGCGACCCCGCTTTACACATCGTGTCATTTGAATAAAGAAGAGCATGACCTTATACTTTAATTTTTTGAGCATTTTCTCATCAGTTTACGTATGAAAGTCATGATTTTCATTCAAAAATTATCACCATGTGCTTGAAAAATTTGAAGCTAAAGGTCGTGCTCTTTTTCATTCTTACGATTCATTGACAATGAGCCCCCTATTCTGTAACTCTTAACGCGTGCGTTTGCGAAATTTCTCAGCTGATTACTTTCAATTATTCACTTGTTTATTTCGCTAACGCACGCGTTAAGATTTAGGGCCCGTTCACACGAGCCACTAACGCGTGGCTGACTGTGGCAGAAACTAAAGCGCCACTTTAGAAATGCATTGCCTTCAATGGGAGCGTTCTCACGGAGCCACTTCGACGCGTTTGTGGTGCGTGAGTGGCTCCCATTGAAGGCAACGTATTTTTTAAGTGACGCGTTAGTGTCTGCCACAGCCAGCCACGCGTTAGTGGCTCGTGTGAACGGGCCCTTACAGATAGGGGGGCAGATGGGATTTGCAAAATTGAGTGCTGTGAATTACAAGAGTCCATTTTGTCCGTGCTGTGATTGGATGTGGCACCTAGCTTGTACTAGGCAGGCTCTCTGTTCTTGCATAAGAGCCATAAGGAACCTGATCGAAATTAAGACGAGAAACTCCTCAAAACTTCTCCTCGTCGTTTTCAAGTTACAAATCGATCAACGATGAATACCCCCCCCCCCCTACTCTTCTACTTGTGAGCAATTGAGCAATTCGTCTAGTAATCCTCATCCAACAGCTACATCAACAACCCGAGTATCCGGGTGGTCACGACTCATGACTCGAAGCTTGAACCGAAAGTAGGACAAAATGATCTAAGGACACGAGACCGTAACTAGAGGAGGGGAGGGGCGAAGCGTCTGGCCTCCACACGCGAGACATTGCCTCTATGCGAAAGTCACCTACGAAGCAGTGAGGCAGATGCGCTCTGTGTAATGGCACCTTCACGTCTACAAAATGTCGATTTCTTTAACTTTTGGCCTGGCTGACTTTGATTCAGCCGATTATAAGCGATACACAAATTTAAAAGCATGGGTTGTACTCTTTCAACTCTTAAATCTATGAACGAACAACCTCAGAAAATTCGTCCCTCTCCTGCTGGGTTGGTTGGCTCAAGCCGCATGATGATTCTTTTTTTTTGTTTTTAGTAGAAAAAAATCTTTTTTGGGGGACGATTTTTTTGTTGGCCGGTTCCTTTACTGGCGCGTTGAGTTTCTCTGAAGGTCCTTGACATGGTCGCTCTTCAGCATTTTTAATGCCCTGGATTATGCTTTCTAGTGGGGCTAAATGTTTTTTTGCGCCGTCTAACTGAGCTTTTGTCTCTATAGAATTAATAATTTCCAGAACATGTCGTGATAATTATGTTTTCATCTCTGAAATACTTTCACTGTCTTGCGACTGACTGACATATTCTTTCAGGAGAGAGGAGGCTTCATCATTCGGTGCTGGAAAATCGTCCGCCATGCCCATTGTTACACTATCGTTGTTGGCAGGTGGATAGGAGCGGCACACAAGATGAATATGTTTGCACATATTCCATCGAATACTTGCATCAACACAAGTGCAGCTGAAATCGTGCAAATATGCCCTGCATTCGTTACACCGAACTTTGCAGTTGCATGCCCCGTTGGATTTGGTGACGCTGTAAATTTGTTTCGTCGAAGAAAATATCTGCCAGTGATTGCTGGATACAACCACCACGGAGTCTGTCGAGAGGCCTAGCGATGTTTTGTGCCTTTCACGGAGAGTAGAAATTTTTTTGGTTAGTTTCCCCCGACTAATTGCTATCAATCGATCGAAAGATCTGTGTTTTATGAAGCTCATGATGCCGTGGATTCCTTTGTCGAGCCCTTTGACCTTTCATCCCTTCAGAAATATGTATTTCAAATTTCTATGCATATTTTCCAGGGACATATTTGTGTTGACGCCTGCGTTGATCCGATGACAGTAGGCCCACTTTTCCGGCTCTTTGAAAAATTTCTCGGCGTAATGAGCAAATGCCTTTGTGGAATCTTCGGTGTACAGGCTCTGGCGCAGGTATTCCATCATCTTTGCAAATGTAGCCTCGTCTGTCTCCTGCATGAGAATTTTCAATGTTTTGTAAACTTCTATCTGTTTATCCTTTCCCTTGATTTTTCCTAGGTTCTTTCTCCAGTCTTGATCGACGTGCCAATTGCAGAACAGTTGTCTGGTTGAGGACTCAGGGAACGCTGATCTCCATCCATTAAAAAAAACTTTCGGACATCAGCCACTTTGGTTTCAGAAGTCTCCATCGCCGATGGATCTGTGGACCTCGCGAAAAAACTGTTCCAACAACACTGTCGCCTCTGTTGCACACCACGAACGCACACGGGAAGCCCTCTCTCAAGTCGTCCATCACAAGAAATGTGTTGAGTTCTAATTCGTAATCTGAAAAGAATGATCGCAAGCTTTAAAAAAATAAAAAATAAGGCCAATCCTTACGAAGTCACGTAGGCTAATTTACTTTTCGGCGCTACGGATTTCGGTAAATTTAACATGAAAAAAAAAAGAAGAAGAAAAACAGTGTGGCGTGAAAAATAGTGCTGCAAAGATTAAAGCTCGGTGCACACGATGCATTTTTCGAAGCAAGATTGCCTGCTTCTTTTAAAAAAATATCCGGTCAATACAGGGCATCACAATATGTTTTTTCTCGTCTTGCAAGTAAACATGCTTCGAAAAATATATCGTGTGTGCCGAGCTTAAGTTAAATTTTGACAATGTCGTGATAGTTACTGTTAGTTCCGTGAGTCCCATCAATGCATAAAACGTCATTCCCGTACTTTTTCAGCAACTCTAGCTGGCTGTTCGTCATGATCATGAGGCAAAAATCATCTTTTTTCAACCAAGATACTTGGGGTCTAGAACTCCTTGGGTCTTGTACAATCTGGAACGGAATTTCGATACTTTATTGAAACTGATTACGAGTTTTCTGTTAAGGAGGGGCCACACTTGTTGTGTCAAATATTTGACAATGCGTTTCAATTTCCAGTAGGTCGGTTTCTAGGCAATGCTTGAAATTCATTGATATTGAAAGATATTTGTCCAATATGGACACATGTGTGACCGAGCCTTAACCATTAATGCCTAATACGCGCTATATTTCGGGTTTTTACTTCATTTTTCTGATGTTTGAAAACAGAAATCGGTTTGCACAATATGTTGTGAACCCCATGAATACTATCCACTCACATTCAATTTTATTTGCAACGCTTATAATGTGAAATATTGTGCGTTTATGGGCCGCTTTAAACTTGGGTCCGTTTTCACCAACAGAATGAATCACGGTGAAATGAATTGTGATTAGTTGACAATAGTGACTATAATACTGGGTGGAAGGGGATAAGGGTGACAAAAAAAAATGAAAACAGGCCTCATTTGCGATCGAAATCATCCCATACATGGACTGAAAATCAAAACCATTCGAGATATGATTTCAATTTGATGATACACATTTTTTAAGGCTTACATAACTTTTATTTTATCAAATGCGAGAAACTCTTTCAATTTCAATTTTTAAACTATGGGTAGTGAATTAGGAAAGAGCACGCTATTTCGAGTTATTTTCGATATAGATTAACTATTTTATGTTTCCCCAAGAGCTGCTCGATGTCGTACAAATTGGGGACGTTAAATTTTTCAAAGACAACCCTCTGTTGACCACAAAGAAAAAAAACATGAATGTATTATTTTAAAAATGGCATAAGCGTTTTCTTAGTTGTTAGATTTTCAGCGGAAATGACAATTTTTTTTAGAATAGAAAAAAGAATGTTTTTTCTCTTAAAATAAACATTTTTCTTGTAAAAAAAAAAACCTTTTTTTTTCTACGAAAAAAAAAAATATTTTTCTCAAAAAAAAAAAAAAAAAAAAAACAAATTCCATTTCCGATTAATCACTTATCGAAGAAAACGCTCCCGAAAATTTTCGAAAAAGACACATTCAAGATGATTTTATGAATAATGGGTTGTTTGTAGACTCAGATTTATGGTGGGCAAGAGGGGGTTGACTTTTTTGACAATATTAACATCCCGCATTTGAACGACTTTGGGCCGCTTTCAAGGCCACATAAAATAATTTATCTCTATCGAAAAAGGCGAATCCTGACAGATAATAAGTGTGCTCTTAACAAATTCACTGCCAAAAGTTGCAAAAATTGAAATTGAAAACTATTTTCTCGCATTTGATTTAAAAAAAGCAATGGATGCCTTGGAAACCATTGGACAAATTTTGATTTCCCGGCCATGGTGTATAATGGGGTGATTTCGATCGCAAATGAGGTATATTTTCATCAACAATTTTTTGTCACACCTATCCCCTTCATCCTGTATTTCTGGTAAACTACTTCGTTTCAATCGTGATTAGATATTGATCGGAATGAAATGAGTTGGTAAAAACGGGTCATAACGTATGTTTAGCTCTTACCGCACAACTGAACTATCTTGATTGATTTTAAGGACCCACGCGTCCACGCTAATCCTGTCGTTTGGGTGGAGTACTGCTTCGTCGACGAGGTTGTAACTCTGGATAATATTCAGAAGATCTTTCCGAGTCGTCAAGTCCAACCGGGTCAAGTTTCCGCCTTCGACGTTTTCTCTAATATCGTCAAGAATATCGTCCAGAGGAATTTTCATGGCAATTTTGGCTGCTATGCTGTTTTTTTCTGTGTTGGACAGGGAAAGACGGCCTGGTTCCATGGAGTGCCCGATGTGGGTCTTGATAAAAGTGACCTGTACTGCCTTGGAATGGAATATTGTTTTAATATATTTGTCTGTTCCAGTAAAATAAAGGTATAGAGCAGATTTTACCTTCAAATTGTTGTTTTCTTCTATCAAGTTTCAACTTTCATTTTTGCAGGACAGCACGTGCCAATTTTGTTGGAGCCCATAATTTTCACGGCCCGCACACCCTTTCCCTTCGGAACATAAATTCCATCACGATGGCAATAGTAGGACGTGGAATGTACATTTGCCCTTTTTTTCGGCCGCGGTGCATGACGTACCGGGAGTTTGTTGAAATTTCCGTTTTCTCCTTCCAAGAAAGGAACTCCTCTTCCGTGGCAAAATGTGAGTGTTCTTCTTCGAACACTACGTTGTGGAATACCACGAAGTGTTCGAGACAACTTTTCCTGGCCCCAGAATATTCGCACATGGGACAAGAAACAGTTGGGCTGTTATTTTCTTGACGATGAGTCTTAGTGTGCCTTTTCAAAGCGGCGGAATCTCTGAACGTCTTTTGGCACTGGCCACATTTGTGAGAAACTGGGGACGAGTGCCTCCATTTAACGTGCGCCATGTAAGCGGCATTATTCGCGAACTGACTTTCACACTCTTTACAGTTAAACATAATTAAAAAACAACACAAACTCAATAACACACACAAAAAAAAAAACAAACAAACGACACGAACGAAAGAACTCAAACAAAAAATGAACTAAATTGGCAAAATAGGGATGGAAAAAATGAAAATTCACGAAAGAGCGACGGATTTTAGAAACGCTTCGTAACTCGAAGGGGAAACGTCATGCTACCAAGGCGCCGAGGCCCTAGAAACTGGTGAGCGCTGGACGAACTAACAGTCATACGTTGGGAGCAGACAGCAAAGAGAGCCGGAACTCCCTCTCAGAAAAGCTTGAACACGGTAATCTTTACGAATAATAACGGCAATAACTTATAATAACACTTAATGTGTAGATATCCCCTGAGTAAATCCGTTTTAGTTTTCTGAATTTAAGACTTCCTTGGCCAGTTGTTGGTGTAAAACACTAATCTAGCGGAGCAGCTGACAATGAGATATAACCAGTGGCGAAGCGTGCCTTATTTGTACGTGTAAGCAACCCCCCCCACCCCACATCATGTATGGTTAGAAGAAGGCCTATTAGGGCCCGGGGGTACCGAACTAACTCATCCCCACAGAGATCATTACTTACATTCGACGTCAGATTTCACGAGATTAGCGTGAGACTTCACATCGAGAACCAAGTGATGCATTTGATCATTTTCGGCCTAATATAACCGTTTTTCGCTTACGTACCTGCCGAGTGTCGCAAAACTCGATCAATGGGGTCTAAACTGTACCCGACCCAACAATTTCAACAAAAACGGTCGAGTATTTTCACATCAGAAATCGACAGACCGACATTCTGCTAAAATAATGTAAATCCATTGTTTTAGGGTCGAACTGTTACTAGAAGTTAGGTTTTTGGACATACGGACTAACCATGAGTCCAATACTATCTCATTGTTAAATGTCGAGGAAATAAAAAGGTACAATTTGCTACGAAGTGTGAAATATTGTTCAAAATTAATAAAATGAATTGAAAAATATTGGAAAACAGCAGGCCAGTCATGGTTTCTTTCACCCGAAAAGTTTCTACAACGGGCTCGTTCATTATCGGCTTCCTCCGGGACTTGTATGTGTTTTCAAAGTTGCTTACAGGAGAGTTTTGAAGCGCGGGGTGATGGATGGTAGTAGGAAGGCAGGTGGGGTGGGAAAGCTATGGAGCGGGTAACCCCCCAACCTGTCTTCGTTTCTAGGATTGCTTACAAGCCTACCGTTTCGTTGGGAGGCTCTTAGGGCTGGAGTTACTGAAGAGCAGTGAAGACCGCACGCTCTTCTGAATAAATGCATGAGGCGATATTTGTTCGCTAATTGCTATTGACAAAAACTACCCCATAATAATAATAGTTTTTGTCAATTACAGCCATAACTACTGATCTATTAATTTATATTTAGTTCACGCTTTTAAAGTGAATGCCATAAATATTAAGTGTCTGGTTTGCAACTGTAAGCAATGCTTACACTGCTTACATGGACGCTTCGCCCCTGGATATAACACTTCAGCCAAAGCCCTAACTTACGTTCATATTTAAGGATGATCAACACTAGTTTTGAAAGGAACCGTTCATTTTCCATTTATTTATTTATTTTATTGTTTGTTTACTACAAGACCATTACTATAAGAGGGCTTCTGACTTGAACAAATAGTGGTGGCTGTAACTCCTTTGTTCATTTCTTTTTCGAAAATGTAATCTCTTTCCTTCTCCATCATTAAATGCCGTATTGTCCTTACCCCGAAGTTTTCCAGTCAAAACCAAGACAGCCCGTTGACAGAATCAGATCTCTGATTGACAACGTAACCATTATAGCTCTTTCAATTTATTCATTATTTTTATTTATTTTTTAAACTGTTGTTTTACTTTTAATTAAGCATACTTCATTGTAGATCATTGTATAGTATAAGTAACATCTCGCTGACGATTAATAAACCGAAGGATAATTGTATAGCCCTTCATGGCTTCAAATGGTAACCGAATAAAGTAATTAATCTACTCGTCGACATATTTTTTAAAAATATACTCGGGGTATTCATGAAAAATGCTAAACCTTGTATTTTTTAGCCCATAGAAACAGAGAAATTGGACAAAAAAATATGAAACAACAGGGCTTACATCGATAGCATACCCCTATTCTCAGGAGTTTAACATATGCTATCGACGTAAACCCTGTTATTTCGTATTTTCTTGTCCAATTTCTCGTTTCTATGGACTACACCCATCTGTTCAGCATTTAGCAATAAAAAAATAAATACAAGAAGGGTATTCATGAAAAATATTCAAGGCCCGTTCACAAGCTCTATGTTTTCGTTCTGTAGAGTCTATGCAACCAAACAAATTAATTCCCTCGAAAAATGAAGCATTTTCATAGGTTGCATAGACACCAAACAACACAAACATAGAGCTTGTGAACGGGCCTGAAAACCTTGTATTATTATGTTATAGTGCTAAAATCCGATCAGATGGGTGGGTGTAGTCCATAGAAACGGAGAAACTGAACAAAAAAAAACAACGAAATAACCAACAGGGTTTACGTCGATAACGATAACATACGTTAAACGTCTAAGCATGGTATACCCATCAGCGAGCACAGATAAATAAATAATAGAGGGAAAGTAAATTAAAAAAATTGGCACACTTCCCTTTCTGAAAGAGTAAAAATTATGGGGTGAGAAAACTATTGGAAACGATTATATACAAGTCAAAGCATTGAAATTTTGAAATTGAAAATTGAAATAATAAACTGCTGCTTTTGCAAAACGATGAAACGGAATTGACAGCTGAAATTTTTTATCTGCGGAAGATAAGTTTAAAATTAGTATTAAAAAAAATTATGTAAACCTCATCCGACACTTTTTTTCTCCCTAAACTGGGTACTAAGAGAGGGGGAAAGGAAATGGGACAATTATCTTGCAACACATTTCCATTTCATTTTTGTTTTCATTTTCCTCTATTTCTTATCTGTACTCGCTAATAATTAAAGAAACTTGATTCGATCCTTGATTCTCTTGGTTTTTTTCAACTTGATTGAATGATTTTGTGTACGTGCTTTGAATGCACTAATCCTCACTAGGTTCTCGGGCGTGAACCACAGCCAAACTTCAAAGTTCAAAGCGGGAGAAAACAATGAAGCAAGTACATTTATTACTCAGAAAGCCGCTTGGGTGCGCTGGTGGCCTCTACACGGGGGGCTGTCGGCAGACGCTAGACTAACTTGTCGGCTTCACCAAAGTACTTGAATACCGTGTGGGCCATCTCGACCGCTGGGAACATTTTCCACGATTCCTCAGGCGACCGGCATTTTTTAATGGCATCCCTGATGAACGGCTCTCTCAAGTGATCGGGATAGAAGCACTTTTTTTTTCCTTTCACGAACCATGACGCAGGGACTGCCTCTACTTCAACAACAATCCACTCGGAAGACATTCTGAAATGTATAATAGATTCCGTTCATTTTTGCATCTTTCATCACGCTACCGTTTGATTTGGTACCTTTTAGCGCAGGTTGAAGAAACAAATAGATAACGTTGAGTTAAAGGAAAATAGGGAATGCTCAGGACAGAAAATAGGGAAAACGCTAATAAGAAACTATAATAAAAATGAAAAATCTACAAAAATGAATAAAAAGGATGGAAAACAACAATATCTAAAAACAAAACCGTAAATCAAGATAAATTGGCATCTGTGTGAATGAGAGGAAAAACGACAAATCCGTCCATATAAGGAAGTCGAACCAACTTGCACTTTATGTCTTCATAAGGAAAACAACGCAATGAACCCTTATTTTTCACTACAAAAAATTGTAATTTTGATGAATCACAAGGTTTCAAAAAAAGGCTAGAAATTTCGGAATATTTTGATCCAACAACGACGTAATTCTTAGTGGAGGAGGAATAAGCAAATTTATCAATTTCAATCACTTCGCCATTTTTTAAGAGGCAACAGGAATCTCGTATAGAACTTGACAACATTGATTCACAAGCCTTTGAGGAGGAGAAGGAGGATTGGAAGTATCGTCCCTCAAGTTCAAATCCTTCGTGAGTAGGGCGCAAAAATCTAATTTCCGTTGCTTCTTCGCCAGAATTCCGCTTAGCAGTGGAATTCTGAATTTCAGAGAGTCGTCGAGATATTTGTTGAAGTGGACGATTGCCATTTCTCACGAGCCTGAGCAATTTGTGTAAGAAATTTTCGAAAGGAGAATTGCTAAAGAAATCTAGAGGTCCATGATTTCTAGCATCGTTAGCCAAGTGGAGCAAATTGTGCATATTGTGAGTTAAAAAATGAGTCCCGTATATATTTTTGGCAGCTTCTACAAAGTGGCGGAGTAAACTCTCGGCATAGTCGGCTAAGAAAGATTCAAGTTCATTCTTCATTAGCAACCTGATTGCCACGGATAGTGTCACAAAATGTTGATATTTTTGTTTGGAAATGACATTTTCTAGAACTATTGGTCCTGTGTACAGAAGGAACTGCCTGAACTCTGTGGCCTTCCATCTCTTTACTTCCCTTAGACTTCTTGGTTTACGGGCGAAATCCGAAGGCATGAACTTTGCCAAATACTCCAATTTACGAGACAAAGTATCAATGGCGCCAGCAGATAGTTTGTGGGGTGGTTTACCAAAACACCACGTTTTGCAAATGAAAGATTTAACGACTCCAAGACAAACAAGGTGCATGTAGTCCAGTGGTACGTCATCTATTAAATTTATGCCGGGGATGTCTTCTAATATAGGGTGGCCAATGTGATGATCTTCGTCCTCTTGAGTTATAAAACTGTTGTGAGTTCTCTTAACAAAGTTTAGATTCGGAAAGCAAATCCGGTCGTGCGAATAAATACCTTCCTCTAGACATTTCGTGCAAGAGCTGTACCCAGAGTGGCCCTTGACGTACAAAACTGTTGTATATTTCAATCATATGTTGAATTAAGAATTAATTGATTTTCAAGTTTTGAATAAAGAAAAAAAGCAGTTTTAAAAATAAGTCGTTTAAAATAAGTATATAACAAAGTGGACGACGAGGAAAGAACTTGCGATTTGTGATTGACGACAGTGATTCGCAAAACGCGATTTTGGAAGCCTTAAAAGCTCAGAGTGCAGCTCTCAGCCAGTTACTTCAACAACTGGTTCTTCACGGACTTCCGTCAAGTCAAACTCAACCCAACCGTGAAGAAACGCATGTTTCCATTCAGTTCGACACTTTCGATGAGGAGCAAGAATCGTTCAAGTCATACAGACAACGCCTCGAAAATTTCTTCGAACTGAAAAACATTCGTGGAGGTACACCCGGTACAGAAACCCTCAAAGCCCGGATTCTCATCAATTCGCTAGGCGCAAAATACTATTCATTAATAGCAAGTTTAACGTCCCCGGAGTTGCCGACTTCGAAGTTTTACTCGGACTTGATCATAATAATCGAAAAACATCTTTGTCCTGTGAGCAACATTCATACCGAACGTCATAAGTTTCTGTCACGGAAACAACGTTTTGACGAAACTATATCGCAGTACGTCAGTAATCTCAAAGGATTGGGAGCGACGTGCAGCTGGACATGCCAAGATGAGAACTGCGGTAAACCAGTAATGAGTATCCTCCAAGCTCAATTTGTTCGAGGACTACGTGACTCGGATATTCGAGAGAAAATCCTACAATGTGATACTCTCACGTTTGATGAAGCGATTCAAATATCGCTGGCCATAGAAGCCGCTAAAACACAAAATAAAATGTATTCGCTCGATAATGACGTAATGCGATAAACGCGCAGAAGGAAAATAAACCTTTCAACTCGAGGTATTCGCCAGGGAATTCACATACAAAGCACAACAAGGAAAAGCGTGATATTATAGATGAAATGGGCCTTCAAAATTCCTGTCTGGCCTGTGGTAGAACAAACCACAAAGCAAGGAATTGCAAATCCAAAGAAAAACTATATTGCCATGCTTGCAACAAACCCGGACATATAGAAAAAGTATGCATCAATAAATATCTACGAAACAGGACGAACCAACTCAGAGGCTCGGATCAATGCTATTCAGACGAGGGGAGCGATGAATCTTGTCACCAGGTAAGAGACATAATGGGGAACTTGCACATTTTTCAAAAGTTGGTGTTGCTTAAAGAGGGCTCTTCCACAAGTCTATTGCTCACATTAAACTTTGAAATAAGTCAAGGATGTTTTTTTAGGGAATTTTTAAAAATTTTGAGTGGGGGTTCGATTACGTAAAAACTTACTTATTGAAATGGATGATGCGGGGAAGAGAGGGTTAGACGAGTTTAATGGGGGGACATTTTTCATGTTATTTGTAAACAAACAATTTTAGAGTTCCCTCAAATGCTTCACAAGTAAGTATTTACGCCATTTCCCCTCGCACCATCCATCCTCTTTTGAAGAACTTTGAACCTTTTTTAAAAATCTTAAAACGCACCAATCGGGTTGCAACTTCCGTAGTTATCCTTCAGTTCACGGGTCAAATCACCGGTATGCTTTTCTACCCAATCTGAGATTCATGCAAGTTCCCCATTGACATTAAATATTCCGGCAATCACAACGACAATCCTTTCATGGCACCAGTCCGAGTTGGAGTGAAGCATCACAATTTTGAAGTCGACTCTGGCAGCCGTGTAACTTTGATGTCCATGTCAAATTAAAAGCTCCTCAATTTGAGAAATGTTCGTCTTAAGCCAACAACTGTCGATTTTCGCTCATATACCGGCGATATATTTCGACCTATTGGCGTCGCTCGGGTTCCTATTTCTTATAAGGGCGTCCAAAGCCTTGGCAATTTATTTGTTGTTGATAAAAATTATGCTTCACTTCTGGGCCGGGAGTGGATTGGGAAATTAAAAATAAAATTTGAAAACGTAAATAAAGTAACTAACTCAGTCGATCCGGACGCTATTACGATTCAAGCTGTTGTTAATAATCTTTTAAAGACGTACAGTGATGTTTTCGAGCCAAGCATTGGAATGCTTCCCGAATTCAAGTGTTCTCTCAAACTTAAAGAAAATGCCACTCCTGTATTCATAAAACCAAGACCCGTTCCCTACGCATTGTTTAAAAAACCAAAACAGAAATCGAAACACTCGTTGCACAAGGAGTGTTGGAAAAGATAGACCACTCTGAATGGGGCACTCCTCTTGTTATTGTTCCCAAGTCTGACCAATCCGTCCGCATTTGCGCAGATTACAAAGTAACACTCAATTCCATTTGATTGACAAAATTGGCGAAATACATCTGATTTGAAGATGGTCGCGTTGTCGGAAACCAGTATTTGGGGTAATCCATGTCGGGAAAAAACATCTTCTAGGTATTCAATCATGCTCTAACTTGACTTGACGTGCCTAACTTTGACTTTTCGAGGAAACCGCTTCCTATTGACATAAAACACATAAATTACTTCGAAGACTCATATAGGTTCCAAGAACTGATCATAAATAATATTTCTCAGGACTGTGTGACACCAGACGTAGTAAAAGCAGAGACTGTCAGAGACCCCGAACTTTCTTCCTTAAATCCAAATTACTTTCCGGAAAAATCAGAGATCATCAGTATTCTGTCCATTCTGGGATAATAATGCGGGGAGTTCGAGTTTATGTTCCAGCCGAACTACGCTCGAAAATTCTCAAAGAGCTACTCACGGCTGCTAAGAGGAATAATGTTTTCCGTCTTGGGGACGGCCCGGGCCTTTTCATTGTTGCTAATGGCATATTTAAAGAAAAAGAAAGAAATTAGACGTCGCCGTCGGTTTTGGAGCAGAGAAAAACAAATCAATATGGTAATTTTTGTTTTTGGCATCCTATAGAACGGGATAACATTTGTAGGAATCTTTTAGGCGAATAGAGTCTTCGTGATCCATCTTTTACACTCCCCACGTGGACGTGGACGTACAACAACACAATAATAAAAAATAATGAAAAAGTTTCACCCGGTCACTATCCGCGTCACCGAAAATTTAACTCTAGCCCATTCACTATTTCCTCATCATTCATCCCCTTTCACCGCGTGACAAAGGGGCGTCCACACTAAGCGAAATAAGAAGGGTGAAACACTGCCCAATACTTCGCGGGCCCCGCTTTGGGCTTTGAGCGGTGAAAGACAAACATGAAATGAACCATCTTTGGCTTTGAGCTGTTCTCCTAGAGCTGTGACAGCGCGCTGTGAACTCTGGTCCGACTGGTTGGTTGACGCCCACAGCTCAGCTTGAACTAAGCTTGCATGTGAAGGCGGCTTTATATGTATTTCGAAGCCTCAACAAATCTTGTCATAGATAAATGATAATCAAATAATGTGATATACTTATGATGAATACAGCGGGCCAGGAGGCCTAAAAAGGTACCGTGAACAAAATTCCTGATGCTAACAAAGTAGAAGTGATCAATAAAATCAATTCTCTGCGCACCAACTTCCGAAAGAAAATAAGACGCCTCCGGGAGGCTGAAAAAAGTGGTGCCAGCGCGGAGGATGTCGAAACAACTCTTTAGTATTTCGATGAAATGATGTTCCTTTCAGGACAAGAGACGCCAACGGCTTCTATCAGCACGATGGTCTTGGAAGCTAGTCAGTCTGATGCTTATCATGACGGTAAGTGTATGGCTCAGTGGCCCAGCCGAAAAATTTTAAAGACCCCTTATCAGTGTTATCAACTAATCGATTAAGCCATTGATAAGTCGATATTACGGGTGGAATAAATCGAAAACACCAGATAATGAATGGTAAACAAAATATAGTGGATCTAGAACTCTAGAGCGAGCACATAAGATGACATGTAGTAATGACGGGATTGTAGAACCAATCTAGGCAAAACAAATCAGTAATTTAAGTAGACAAAGTAGTGCGTAGTACAAAGATGACCGGAAAAGAGAGAACCTTTGCTTAAAAATCGTCAAAAAAATAACTCAGACGACGACACGGAGCAGATATCGGCCATGAGGGGGGCAGCCTGTACCTGCCCCCGGGGTCAGAAGGACCACCACCACGAAATACGTCAACAGGGGGCTCTTTCCACTCGTGGCGGCTCCCTGACGCTAGCCAAGTAAGAATAAACATTTTACAGCCACGTGGAGCCGAAATTTTAAATTTTACTTATACGTTCTAGGAGAGTGTGAACATGAGTGGCCCAGTTCCTCAAAGATGAATGGGTGGAGTCAGAGACGCCGCGATTGGCTTAAAAATCGTCAAAAAAATAACCCAGACGACGACACGGAGCAGATATCGCAATTTCCTGACTCTAGCCAGGTAAGAAATAGTCGTCTGCAATAGCAACAATCACTTACAGCTACGTGACCTTCGTGCCTCATTTTGTACGAAATTCATTGTTGGTTTTTTTGTACTTGTTGTTATTGGTATTATTATTTTGTGTTTGTTGTTGCTGTTGTTGTTTTTGTTGTTGTCGTTGGTGTTATTGTTATTATTGATGTTTCGTGTTGTTGTCGTTGTTTTGTGTTGTTGTCGTTCGTGTTGTTGTCGTTCGTGATGTTGTCGTTCGTGATGTTGTTTTTGTTGTTGTTGTTGTTGTTGTTGTTGTTGCTGCTGATGATGATGATAATGTTTTTCGTCGTCGTTGTTTCTGGCTGTTGAAATATGACCGTCATAGTCGTTGCTGTGGTTTTTCTGTTTGTTGATTAATGTCGAGGTCGTGTTTAACGATTTACTTTTTTGTATTGCGTTCGTTAGGGGGAAAAAAATAGGATGTTTTACACGTTCAGTTTTACGAAATAAAGAAACTTGTTCATGATTTGGAATACCCAATTACTTTTCGCCGGCGAGTTAAACGGATTATTTTTAGATGTGCAATGCAATTCTCACCATCACGTGGAACATTCTTATTTTACAAACTTGTGTAGGGGTAGATTTCCTTTCCATATATTCACCTGTGTTCCTACGTTTTTACACACTCAGTTACCATGTAAATTTCGATACTAATTACGTGCCTCTTACCTCTCTTACAGATTAATCTAATTTTGCATGTGCTTTATTCAAACAATATTCTTACGCAATTATTACACCATTGGTTGGTGCAATTCAAAGTTTTTGTGCTTTTTGGTTTATTGATTGTAACGTTTTACTACTTCTTCATCATGCGGTTAGTTGTTTATTTAATATTTTCAACAATTAACAGCAATGCATCCTAATGAGTTCGCTATTTCGAATGAAGTAACTTGATTCGGAAATCGAGGCCTTTATTCTTATACTTGAATTTATTATCGAGGCGCACGGAATTAGCTGAATTTTATTTCCTTGACCAGTGTCGTGAAATTCCCTGATCAAATTCTGATCATATTTGAAAATTTTTTATCGAAAGTAAACACCCCGGTCGGTAACCCTGGTCACAGCTGGTCAATTGCCGTTATTTTGGGTGTCGAAACTGCCAAATGGGATCCCTCATCTTAAGGAACGGCTCAGACGGTTCAGAAAATTTCGACCGAAGTTCATGGAGCTCCAGTCTGCTATTGATCCAGAATGAGTGCAAGTTTTGCCAAAATTGCAAACAAACCTAGTGGTCCCAGATCACGAATTCCATAACCAAATCGGTCATCAACAGTCTGGTCATCGGTGAACGACCGTTTGAATATCGCAGTGGTCAAACTCGGAAAAATTAATGTTGCTCAACAGTCACTGGTCTGATTTCAGCCGTTCATCAGTTTCTCTGTGATAAGAGGGGCCATTTCGCAGATTCCACTCCCAAATCACCTCCAATTCACCGGCCTTGACCGGGGTTGACCGAAGCGGTCACTTCGAATGATACGGTCACGAAAGGTAGCAATCCGAACTCCTGAGATCACGAGACTCGATAATTAGTGAAATTTAAGGTTTCGTGACCCGACTTGACCGAAACTGATCTGACCAGACCGACCCGAAATGACTGAACATATAAGTGTAGCACCATTTCGGACTCGTATTATTCTTGTGAATTTTTTTACGTCCAAAAAAAGTGGAGGTTATTTGGCGTTTTACCCCCTTCACATGCCTCTGATCCGCCATTTTTAAAAATTCGACCGTTGATAAAATGTTAGCTAGGGGGTGGCTTAATGAGTCTAACGCAGGCAGAGAGATCTGCATTGTGTAATTTTTTCGAGCCAAAATCGGCATTTTTTCGCTACTTCACTCTTAAACCACAGTTCAGAAAAATTTCGACCTAAGTTCCGGGAGCTCTAGCCTGCTCGTGATCCAGAATGAGTGCGAGTTTTTACATTATTACATGTTTTTACATTATTACATATTACATGAAATTTCATTTGAAGATTAACATAAGACAGGGCTATAACGTCAAACAATTTGAAATTCGCTGCTAAAAAATGTTGTTTGTCTAATTTCGACCTACGGGAAAACGCCTATAAAATGATGAAATGCACTAATGAAATGTTTGAGATCAACATTTTCCAGTCCAGCCTTGAATATTCACTGAAATAGATAAATGAATAACCAAAGTTTTGCTTGAATACCCATTTATTTCTTTAAAACTTGACTTCTCAGAGACACAAATAAATGTACGCGTTAGTAAAACAACAAACTTGCCGTTTAGATGTCGTCTAAATTTTAGAAAAATAAAATCAGCGAACCTGCCATCCTTTGGAATTCGAAAAAAGGATCATGCCACCAGCTTCATACATCTACGAACATCCAGGAACGATACATTTTTCGTGGCCCATTTTGCCGAATAACAATATATTCGAAAAAAATAATTAAAAATAAAATATATTCGAATTCGCTCAACTTCACACACGTCTCAAAAGTGACGGCGTCAGCTTGGAGCGAATGGAGTGGATATGCAAAGTTTCACAAATTTATTCGCCCAACTGACATTTATTATTGTGAGGAAGGCCGCGGGGTATCTTTAAAATGTCAAGGGCCCCACTCACGTGCAGTTTTAACTGACAGTTTGAACTGTACAGTTCAAACTGACAGTCTAAACTGCACGTGAGTGGGCATTTCGTCTCAGTTGAGGTGAACTGCACAGTTAAACTGTACAGTTCTCAGTTGAACTGTCAGTTCAAACTGCACAGTTTAAACTGTCAGTTCAAACTGCACAGTTTAAACTGTCAGTTCAAACTGCACAGTTTAAACTGTCAGTTTGGACTGTTCAGTTCAGTCCCCCACACACCGATCATGCATGTCGGATCGGAGACTGTGGAAACCGTCGAAACGGTTAGACTATATTTTGGTTGGAAAGGCAATCTGAGAGGGATGAGAAGCGTAACAGCCGTCAATTACTCGGTATTAACGCCTATTACGGTCCCCACACCTATCAAAAAATGCATGATCGGTGGCGGATCAGAAGCGTGCATGATAGATGTGAACAGGGCTTAATGCATTTCGCTCCCTTCACTTCTTTTTAGTGCATTTCATTCTGAAAATGCACTATTGGTCTCGTCGTGATGGTGGCAAACATGGGTCATGTCATGTTTTTTTCACGTTTCAGAACCTCTAGAACACGAATTCTGTGGTCTCCAGGATTCATACATATATTTCTTTGTTTATTTATAATATTATGGCCGTTTTCTTGTTAGCACGATAACTCTCGAAGAAATCAATTTAGCGGAACGCGCTTTGGCACAAAAATCAGTAGTCATAAGACCCTGGTCGGAATTACATTTGGGCCAAATTGGTTAAATTTTAGGGGGGGGGAGTAGGGGTTAAATGGTCAAAAAATCACTATAAATCACCAGTTGATTCTAGAAGCATCATATTCGGTACGTATACTCCATGTTAGAGTAGCCTTTGATTCCCATTTTATACCTTTAGGTCAAAAACAGACGCGTGGTATTAAACTGTCAGTTTGGATTGTTTAGTTCAGTCCGCCACACACGTACAGTTCAATTCTTCAGTTAACATGGATTCGAATGAGCAGGACCGTATTGCCGTTCTCGGTTTAATTTGTGCAGTGATTCATCAGGAAAGTAACCAACCTAAAAGACAAAGGCAGTGGTGCAAGGAATGGTTGAAACGGCGGAAACAATCTTCGGATAGTAGCAATTGAACTGAGAACTGTACAGTTTAACTGTGCAGTTCACCTTAACTGAGACGAAATGCCCACTCACGTGCAGTTTAGACTGTCAGTTTGAACTGTACAGTTAAAACTTCACGTGTGTGGGGGACTGAACTGAACACTCCAAACTGACAGTTTGAACTGTGCAGTTTGAACTGACAGTTCTAACTGCACGTGAGTGGGGCCCTTAATAATTTAAAAAAACATTTAGCGCTTCCCGTGAGTGGCGACCAAACTAAACTTCGTTCCTCGGTATAAGTTTCACTCCCGTGCTGTTGTCGTTTGACAACAAACCACTGCAGAGGTTTTCTACAATGAGGAAGTTCCATGTATCAAAAATGTTGGCCAGTAACACTCCTTCATCGTGAACTACGACTAAAAAATCCGACGATGACGAGGAGACCTCGATATTGTACCTTTGGCATCACCGAATCAATATAACAATACGTTTATGCGGGTACACGGTACATACAACCAAAAACTTTCACTGTCGGCTATTTATTGGGGCAAGAAAACTCGAAAACACCTATTCAAAAACGTTTTCGACCATTTTGCTGAACCCGTGCCGTTCTCTGAGCACTCAAACGAAACGATGAGCTGACGAGTACCAATAAAGAAATAAGGAGCTCGTGGGATGTCTCTCAAGGGTGAATACAGAGAAAACTGCTGTGTCTTCGGTTGCTCTTCCGTCGTAACCGAGACACAACATTGTCATTTCATTGTTTCCCAAAAATTGAGGGTTCAACGGTGTAAGTTATCAATTGAGGATCATTTGAATGAATAATTTTTATTTATTATTAATTAAATTTTGTACCACGCCTCCTCCAATGTTGTAACTGTAAAAAACGCGAAAAAAAAATCATAAATCTATTTAGTCTCAGTTATTATTGTCATGCTTACTTGTTGATAATATTCACTATTTTTTTAATGTTCCTCATGTTATTTCTTTGTTTCCTGAAAAGCATAAGAATCAATGACAACTTCTGGGGCTGAAGTTGGAGTGGGAGTAAAATGGGTGATGTGTAAGTGAAGAAATAAAAAATAATACCTCCTATATCTCGCCCTCCTTGCTCGGCCACCACCAACACCTGCCTCGGGAGCAGTTTCTTTTACGCGTATGGTACCAATGAAAATAGACATAACAATTTACATATATTTTTCTGTCAAATTAAACATGAAATTTTGATGAGTCATCTTTCGTCAGCAAACGTTTAATTATCCTTATTTCCGTCTCTCAGAAAAATGGAGCATGACAGGCGGCATTTTTTATTTCAGTTTTTGTGGTAGGAGTGTTTCGGGGTTCAAGAATTTGTGGTTGGTGCATTTTTGGTTGTGGGTTGTTGTGGTTAGAGTGTTATTGGGTTAGAGAATAAGGTGGTCAAGGCTGAGCATTTCTTTCAGTAAAAGCTTTTCGGTTGCTGGTGCCTTTTTGGTTAGAGGTTTTGTGGTTTGAGTGTTTTGGGGTTCAAGTTCCTTGTCCGTTTTGAGAAAATCGTGAAAAACTGATAATTTTTGGCCCTTTTTTTAGTTTTTTGCTTGCAACTCATCAATGACGCATTCTACAGAAAATTGTGCTCTGTTCTTTTTTGAAGAGCATCAATTTAAGCGTCGAAATGAGTTTCTTTACAGTTTAATCGCATGGATAGTTTTTGAGTTATAGGTCGAAATTAGATGAACAACATTTTTTAGCAGCAAATTTCAAATTGTTTGACGTTATAGCCCTGTCTTATGTTAATCTTCAAATGAAATTTCATGTAATAGGTGTGATGGAAAATTCAATCAGCTTTCATATCGTTCTTCATAGAACAAAGTTGGACTATTACTTCCCGACCTTCTGTCAAAAAAGTGCAGAAAAACGTGGTTTTTGGACCGCCTTTTCTCGTTTTTTGTTGCATAACCGATACCACTGCCTTCTACTGTAGGTTTCAAGGCTTTTCCATTTCTCTTATGTAAAATTTAGCGCCTCCGAATTGGACCATATGTTTTTGGACAATGCGGGAGGATAGCGCCGGCGCTAAAGGCCGAATTACACGTACCGAGTGCACGGCCGAGACAGTGCACTCGGCGGAGTAAAACCCATGTGTAATCACCCCAGACAGTACTCGGCCGAGTGAATAACATGTGATTTTGTCTCTGCCCGGTCTCGGCCCAGTACTCAGCCTAGCCACTCGGCCGAGCTACTCGGTTGGTGTAATTAGGCCTTAAGTTTCACTAAATTTGCCCCCTGATTCGTGTTCTGAATAAATATTTCTTTCGTGTTGGTATGGGTTGATCAGCTAACATTCTAAGAAATTTACTTCTAAGAAATAAACTTAATTTTCAGCACTGTAAGTACTAAATGTTATTTTATAACCAAGACGACTCATGGAATTCATGATCTGGGACCACTATATTCACCAGATTTTACAGGTTTGGTTGCAATTTTGTCAAAACTCGCACTCATTCTGGATCAATAGCAGACTGGAGCTCCATGAACTTCGGTCGAAATTTTCTGAACCGTCTGAGCCGTTCCTTAAGATGAGGGATCCCATTTGGCAGTTTCGACACCTAAAATAACGGCAATTGACCAGCTGTGACCAGGGTTACCGACCGGGGTGTTTACTTTCGATAAAATATTTTCCAATATGATCATAATTTGATCAGGGAATTTCACAACACTGGTCAAGGAAAGAAAATTCAGATAATTCCGTGCGCCTTGATAATAAATACAAGTATAAGAATAAAGGCCTCGACTTCCGAATCAAGTGACTTCATTCGAAATAGCGAACTCATTAGGATGCATTGCTGTTAATTGTTGAAAATATTAAATAAACAATTAACCGCATGATGAAGAAGTAGTAAAACGTTACAATCAATAAACCAAAAAGCACTAAAACTTTGAATTGCACCAACCAATGGTGTAATAATTGCGTAAGAATATTGTTTGAATAAAGCACATGCAAAATTAGATTAATCTGTGAAGAGAGGTAAGAGGCACGTAATTAGTATCGAAATTTACGTGGTAACTGAGTGTGTAAAAACGTAGGAACACAGGTCAATATGGAAAGGAAATCTACCCCTACACAAGTTTGTAAAATAAGAATGTTCCACGTGATGGTGAGAATTGCATTGGACATCTAAAAATAATCCGTTTAATTCGCCGGCGAAAAGTAATTGGGTATTCCAAATCATGAACATGTTTCTTTATTTCGTAAAACTGAACGTGTAAAACGTCCTATTTTTTTTTTCACATAACGAACGCAATACAAAAAGTAAATCGTTAAACACGGCCTCGACATTAATCAACAAACAGAAAAACCACAGCAACGACTATGACGGTCACATTGGAATCAAGTACCCCATGAGCATCACCGAAACAACCTCAACAGCCAGAAACAACGACGACGAAAAACATCATCAACACCAACAACAAAAACAACAAAAAATTCGCTCCGGCAGCTGGCGGTCGGAAAGAGTGCATTTCATTTATGAACAGAAACCTAGGACCATCCGCGGATCTAAAGGCTGGTAACGGCGGTGTCTCCCCCTGGAGATGGTATAATAGCTCCAAGGTGACTAAACTTTACTATAGGTGCCGCAGATTTCCCCCTGCCAATCGGACGGGAGGGGTGGAGACTGACGTCACCAGCAGTCCTTTGCTCCCAATTGCTCACCCTAGAGCAGCAAAAAACAAGTTAATTTTAAAATTGACGGTTATGAATGCTCAAAAATCACAGCCCAATAACAATTAATAATGTACTGGGTCCAGCGCAAAGGCACTTGGGACTGCTCGTGACGTAGATGAAGGACAGTAATGGCCGAAGATCTGCGGCACCTATAGAAAGTTTAGTCACCTTGAATAGCTCTAAACATAGGGGAAGGGGGTTGGAAAGGTGATTGTGGTGTAATGGGTGATGGGGAGGGGTTTCGATTTTCCCCCCTCCAAGAGAGGTCCCAGATCCGCCCTTGCCTAGAAGTCCCAAAACCACCAATTTAGTAAAATTAAAAGGTTTCAAAAAGTAATTGATATCGCCTCTTCTTCCAATACCCCCCTCTACATGATCACGCCTCTTCCTTAACTCTCGATAAAATGAAAATCATAGTAGAAATATATTGGGCTCAATTCCAAATCGCTCGAGTAAGTTGGTGGTATTTTACGATTTGTTCGCCACTTCAAGCATTCAATAACCGTTAAAATTGGCTGTCATTCCTTTGAGACGAAATAGTGGAGTATTCTTAAAGTATTTGCGACAAAGGAGGTAATCTCTCTGCAAGATACTCATTGCTTTGGTTAAACGGTTTTCGGTCTATATTACAGATCATGTCCAGACCCGTGGTTGACTTTCTGTCCAGACTTTAAGAAAATTCACAGTCAACTGACTTTATTAAAGTAGAAGAATTAGACTTTAGACATGATTCGACTAGATTATCTATATCGAATAATAAATAAAAGCAATCCCGCGACAAACGGGATCAAGAAAGTAACGCGCATTAAGAAAATTTCAGCACCGTCAGACTGCCGATAGCCGAACTTGTCTGATGGCTCCTGAAACATTCATTGAACGCTAGAATACTGATCAATCGAAAGAAAGCCTCAAAACAAAAGAAAGAAAATCCAATAAACAAACAAACGAACAAACGGAAAGAAAGAGGCATGAATTACATTAAAAGCAGTGAAGTCAAAGTAGCTTCAAACCACAATGAAGGTCCAACAAAAGCATAGCTTTAACAGCATCCAAGGTCCCACCGCAGCAAAGGTCCAATGG
>CM075937.1:26069480-26090366 GCA_038030265.1 Corythucha ciliata | reverse complement strand
GCTGTGAGACGTGAAATGGTGATTGCGCCGTAGCTTTTAAACAAAGTGATGAACGTGAAAGACCCACGACCAGACGTTACAAGTTGGTGGTACAAAAAAGAGAACAATATTGTTTCCTCTCCCTGCCCTGATCACACCTAAAACATGAGCCCGGATGTTCTGAAAAGTAGAACATGTCCGGGGAAACTAGGAAGTCTGGTCACCCTAGACATAACAAGCTTTGTTTTTCAAATTTGTTGTTAAGAATGACTATAAAACCCGTGAACCAAAACGCCACCCCGGTAATCCAAAAACGCTAAATTGGTAATTGAAAACGCCTTCCCTCGAAATTATACTTTTAACAATAATGAAATTAACCTTTTTATGATTTTTAAATTGTTTTGAATGGTCAAACCAAAAAAAGATCACGGGGATGAATGCCTGAAAAACAGAATTTTGTGAAATTTATTAATTAAAAAACAGTTTCGCGGGACAGACTCGCACCAAAAAAAGTAATTTGGTGGCTTTGACGGCTATACATAAGCATAGCCTACAAGCAATGCAATTTCGCGGTGATTTTGACTCATTTTAAAGTGCAAGTTCACGGGTCAGGTTTGTTCCATTAAAAACCCAATTGGGTTTGGGTCCAATTTGGGGTCAAACTCCTTCAAACATGAAATTTTGTGGAGTCCACATGAAATTTTTGTCATAAAAATTGTCATTTTTTATCTATACAAACACAAATTTGTGGGAAAATAAGTACCTACTAGCCATTCTTAACTTCCATTTTAGCCCCTGAAACCTGGGAGGGGAAAATGCAGGTTCGACTCATCTGAATCAGCAGTCGTTCATCAGTTGCGAGTGCAGTATCTCACTGCTGTTTTGCTGATCACATAACTGATATTAATGCAGTTTCCAGTGAGCCTAAACAGCAGTTCTGAAACTGCATTGTTAGGAGAGACCGTTATACTGATTTCACAGCCCTTGAGCCGTCAAATGAGCAGTCCTTTCTCCTTCGTATCTGCAGTACCAATTCGGCAGCAAGTGCAGAATCAATGCTGCTGAACAAGCATGGTTATTATGCTTTTTCAGCTGCATCAACACTGCAATTTTATAAGCATTACATTGTGCTGTAGCAATTTCTGTAGGTATTTAGCGTGGGGTTTAATTGAACAAATTTAAGTTACCAAGAAGAGGTAACCGAAACACACATTTTATTGACATAAGTACATTATGAATCAACACAGAGAAAAAAATAATTTTACATTTTTGATAAATGAATAATAATCGTATATACTTATTATATTATAATTATTATTATCATTGCTGCTATTTCAGTTTATGGATTAAAATATTATAGCTAAAATGTCTTGGAGACAAATTATTTAAGAGGAGTATTGGAAACTTCAAGGAGAGAATCGATTTATTAATTTTCAATTACCGCTGAGCAACCTAAGATATAGAATTACGCATCGTAACTATTAAAGATTCATCTTCATCCTGAGCCTTGGTTATTGTATTGGGAAAAGGGAAGTCAAGGTTTTCAATCTTAACATGGGTCAGAATTCTCGGAGTAATTCTCTCAACTTGATACCCATGAAAATGGGTGTCAAATGCCACCGTTTCAAGATAGGCACCACAAAGGAATGCGTCTCCCGTTTCACGGCAAAAATACAAATCACTGACTTCGACAAACTCGGGATAATTTAAATTGTCTGGACGTAATCTAAGGCATACGATATCACTGACGCGATATAACACATTGTCATTGGATTTAATAAAAGCGTGAGAGATTAACTCAGAACCTGCTGGTAGAGCCGAAGACTTGCCAGTTTTTCTGATTCCTCCTATGACAACGAGGGCTGTGCCCAGAAAGTCGGATAGATTTTAGATCAATAGATCATTAAGTTGAAGTTGAATTTTTTTGGCTGTCGTATAACATATATTCACGCGGGAAGCAACGGACCGTGCAGCAGCCTTGCACACTCTGTGTTTCGCTTCAAACCTCATTGACCACAACAGACGTACTGGCCCCATTCGCCTTAAAATTTCGGGGTAGTGGACCAAATGGTGAAATTTAGGTTTGAGCGAGGAACCACTCAGTTCCACGTACTTTGTATTAAACTCGGAAATGTAATGAGTTGCCAACACTAACAAGTCATCGTATACAGTATTTGTCATAATCAGTTCGAGAACCCTCACCAATAATATGTAAAGTTCGTAGTACTCAACAGACTTTGGCACATCCAATGTTTCCTCAAACGCGTCTCGTCGTGGCACCTTGTGTCCAACAAGAAGACCAAAATAAGCGACGAAGTTGAAGCATTCTGAGCCACCTAAATTTGTAAGGACATGCTTTGGACAACCAGATGCTGTGTGGTTAAATAAATTAATCATTGTTGCAAATGAACGCCCACAGTAGCTGCACTTCAACATCACTGATTTTTTTTAAATTCACGTATTAATGGTATAAAAAATGGAACACCTCTCACCCCAATAAACAGAACTAAACTTATAATCAATTGTAGGTGGCAGACTAGAACACCAAATAAAAAAAGGGGGAATAAAACTGGAAGCTTCTTTAAAATAAAATGGCTGTTAAAAACCTAATGTAAGACGGAAAAAAAATCATGCCTGATCCAAAAAAAAATTAGGTACTGAATGATCACTAAAAAAAATAAAGAGACCAATTAAAAAAAATTAAAATCGTAATGATCAAAACAAATCGATAAAAACAGTAACTTCCTTTCTTGTATTCTAACGATCGAAAAATCTTTAAATGATAAATGAATCAATGAATGAACAAGAGGTATAATGAATTATTTTTCATTCATCAGCTTCAAAAAGGAAACGACGGATGCCTTAAACTTAGTTTGGGGGTTATCTATTTGAAATAATTGTTTTTCAATGACCATCCACACTTGTTCGCACTCCTTCACGCAGCTCAAGTCAAAGGCAAACATAGATTTAAAAGTCAATTCGACAGCATCGATAATAGATACGCAATGGAAGAGAAAGGAGTCAATCACGACATAAGCATCGTTCACTTCTGACCATGATTCCCCCAAAGCGGCAATAAATGGTTGAATACCGGAAGCCCTCACGGAAATTTTTCGCGGGCTTTGGATGACGCGTCACTCACTTGATGTATTCTGGCCTGCAGTTTATCTTCGGCCTTACTTTTTGTGGGAGATAGCTGAACAAAACTCTCGGCTGCCTCCAGCCGCGTTGCCTTCTTGTTGTCGCCCACTATTCCTCCCAGAACGGCCCAGGGCAGAAGAAGCAGAGCAGCTGTCACTTTGTCAGGTTTTTCTAAAATAAAAGTGAAAGATGTCGTTAAACAAAGACAAAGGAGGGGAGGAGCAGGTAAAATAAAATTTAATCTTACCGCATTCAAGCAACTGGCTGTGTATTTTTAATTGAGGCTTTCGCGCCTCTCCTTTAATTGAACTCAATTTTTTGGAAGCCTCAGCAATTATCACGTCGGCGTGCTTCAAGAGGCCTTGGTGCACAGCGCTGTCCGGACAGTTTGGAACGAGACTGTTGAAGTCCAAATCAACCTTCAACGGGGGGGGGGGGGGGGTGAAATCGTGATCACGCCTGCATGAAAAAATTGTGGATCTGCTTACCAGAATGGGTCCTACTTTGGGAAGAGCCAAAACGGGAAATATATCAATATATTCGGTCGTAGTGCGCAGGGATCTTAGCAATTCACGACGTAACTCGAAAGTACTGTTCCAGGCTTTCCTTAAATATTCCGGTACATTAGTTTCGTAGTGCGATTTTATGACGCCAATGTCTTGGTTCGTTAGGAGCTTTGCCTTAAGTTCTGAAATCATTCAGAAAACGTAATTTAAAAATGCATACTTCCCCTAATTATTAAGCCCAATCTTCACCGTCTGCCAAGGCCACATCAATTTCTATCAGACGAGGTCGTTTGGTGGCTCTATCCTCCTTCGTTTCCCTTTCCTTGCGCTGTTGAGACTTCGTCACCAAATCTGGATTTGATTTTCTAACCTCCTGTCTAATCCGATTGTACCGGTCCCATAGTTTACCGTGAGGACGGCTTTTAGCTCCGGGGGATGGCTTCGACCCGAAACAAACGTGTGGGTTCGGATCCCTAGGAGGCCTGCTTACTCCAAACCACACTGCTTTCTGTTCCCTTGGAAATTGCCTGATAATTCTTTCAGCCCACAATTCCAGGTCCTTGTAGCCCAAGTGAAATGCCTTCGATTGAGAGGAAGAGGCCAAATGGTCAATGACGAGCCTTGCGATGACCCCACGATCACTATCGCTGAGGACTTCTTTTTCGAGAAGATATTTTGCTCTTATTTGGTTCGACAAAAGTATGCTTAGGTCACTGCATTTTTGGAGAGATGAGGAGCTGAAATAAAACACGGCACGATTATTAGGTAATATGAATTTCCTAAAATGAAGAAGGTAAAAGCCAAGGCCAACCTATCATGAGATTTTTCGGCTATGGGGAGAAAGTCGTCGCAGGGCACTCTTCCTGTAGTAGGGGTTGAACTGAAACAGATTAGCACATAAATATGGCATGAAATCCTAAAGAAAACTTCGATTAAAGCAAACCTATCGAGAGTTTTGTTATTCTCGGAGTTTGGGGTGGTGATGGGTGGCAGAGGGCCGTCGAACAGCTCATCCAATAAAACTGTCGCGTCTTTCGTGGCACGATCTAAAATTGATAGGTTTTCTTGTATCTGTAAGAATAAACGGGGGGAAAAAATAAAAAAATAGCTACAGCGCGTTCTAGCCCTGCCCAAGACATTGAGTAAGTTTCTTACGCACATTTTTCGACTCTTCGGCGGCGACACTCCAAACTTTCCAATGATGGGCGTACGTCGCCCTAAATACGACGTTGTCTACTCCCGGCAATACTTCGTTTAAATATTCCGGGGTTAAGTAAAGAATTTTGTCTACTGTATCAAATTTGTAACCTGTGGTAACGGCACCAAATTATAATTAGTTTTAAGGCCCGTATTCGATGCTAACTTAAGTTAAAATTTTCCTAAGGGCCAATTTCACCACCGGGAGTTAGGTTGGAGTTACCTAACTCTAACATTGTTTACATATATAGTGACGCCTTTTTTCAGTTAATTCTGAGTTACCGTAACTCAAACCTTAACTCTCGGTGGTGAAATCCACCATAAGAAATCAAATCAGTTTTGGTTTGAAACAAAATATCATCTGTTTGGACGCCCACTTGGGAAAATTCAAGTTTAAGAAATGCTCATGTATAGGGGCCAAAGTATCTCTATGATGGTTTCAAGTGACGACGGGTCGGTGCCCGAGAATGTAGATACCTGGAAGGAATTTATTGTTACTGCAAATATTTAAGGAATTATAGGTAGTATTTTGTCAGGGGGGGGGAATCAGATTAGAATATAAATCGTGGAGGGAAGGGGATCCGAACCCCAATTCGCTCTTTCAACCTTTCGTGGCCATTCGCTCTTTGAACCAAAATTTCTTGGATTTGGCTCTTTAAAAACCCAATTTCTCACTTTAGGGCATAAACTCTTTCAGTAATTTTTGTTAATATGAAAAACTAATTTGGCTCGCTTGAAAACCAAATGTTGTGACTTTGTCCCTTTTCCGACGACAATGTTGCCATGGAAATTCGCTCTCCCATAACCAAATATCTTGGATTTGGCTTCTCCAGAACAGAATTTGCCATTTCAAACACCTACCTCGCGTGATTTTCCTCTTTCAAAAACAAAATATCGTGGCTTCAGCTCTTCCTAAAATCTTTTTCGCAGCTTTGACTGAACCGAAAACTTATTAAGCTTTTTCAAAAACCAAATTTATGGATTTGGGTAACTCGAAAAGCCAAATTCTGTTATTTTGATGGCTATTACAAACCCCAGTTACACGAATTTCCAAACGGAAAACATCCGCACTCGTCTCCTTCAAATCCCAATTTCAGGCAATTTCGCTTTTTTAAAATCCAAAAGCAACCCGTTCGAGAGTCCATCACTAAGTGGACAAACTATACAAAACATTAAGGGTATTCATGAAAAATGTTAAACCTTGTATTTGTTATTTGCTAAATTCTGAACAGATGGGTAAGGCCATAGAAACGGAGAAACTGAACACAAAAAATACGAAATAACAGAGTTTACGTCGATAACATATGTTAAATTTCCGAGCATGAATACCCCTATTATTAAGTTATTTTCCTACTTATTATTAGTTCTAGGCAACTTCTCGACGATTTGCACCTCGAAAATGCCTAAGCGCAAAAAATTATTATAATCCGCCCCTCAAAATGGCCAAATCGATCATTCTCCCCCCCCAAAAATGGCCAAATCATTCTCGCGCGCCGAAGATGCACAAAATCTGGTGGCTGTTCCGGCTGTTCGCGCTTTACCGCTACTGACTATTTTGCGCCTCAAAATTTAGAAGCAGAATATTTGGTGTTTTGGAAAACTATTAATTAATAATAATTTGGAATTATTACTATTCTATAATTCGCGCCATGAAAGCCGTTAAACTGAAGATCCTCTGGGGCACTTAATCGACCTTGCGAACGCCGAAAATGGCGAGATGGACCATTTGAACCTTGGCTTGGCAATCAATTCGGGTCTTATAAATGACCCGTTTAAATTGGCTAAATGGGGAACCTGCACAATTTTCAAGCACTGGTGCTCCTTGAAGAATGCTATTGCTCACATTAAACATTGAAATCAATCAAGGATTTTTTTAAAACGAATAGGTATTTAAAAATTATAAGTAGGGATTTGATAACGTCAAAGGTTGTCCAATGAAATAACCTGAATGGTGTGAGGAAGAGGGGGGTAAGACAATTTTCAGAGGGACAATTTTTCTTGTTATTTGTAAACACAAAATGTTGGAGTTCCCTCATCAGATGCTTCAAAAGTGACCATTGACGTAATTTCCCCTAGCACCATCTATCCCCCTCTTGAAGAACTTTGAAATTTATTTTAAAATCTCCAAATGCACCAATCGAGCTGCAACTGCCGTTGACATCCTTCTATCCATGTGCCAATTCACCGGTATACTTTTCACCCAAATCGGGCATTCATGCAAGTTCCCCGTTATAACAATGTTGCCCGCACGAAATTGCCAAATTTTTCCCGTTTCGATAATTGCAAAGTGTCAGACTGACCCCACGCGCACTTTAAATGGCTAAGCTAACGAGTTTCGCCCGGACAATTCCTAAACAAATGATTCCTGTTCTGAGTATCGCAAAATCGATCATTTTCGCGCCAAAAATGTCCTAAGTACTTTTTTCGCCTTGCCTCGGCGAACTATTCGAGTCCTTAAAACGGTTAATCTGACGATTCGTGCCCTGTAAGTGCCAAAAAAGGTTATTTCAACCCAAAAATGGCCAAATCAACCATTCATACCTAGAAAATGGCCAAACTGGCGATTCCCGCATAAGTGAAAAAATGACAATTTTTGGCCTAAAAATGACTCAACGGGCGATTCGCCTCCCACGAAATGGCTTGATAGAATGGCAAGAATGATATGCGTGCAATGAGGGATTACGCATTAAAAACGACCTAACAGGATATATTAAATTATTCGCTCTCCAAAAAAGGCCAAAGTGACCAATCGTGCACCTAAATGTTAGAATGACTGTTCGTGGCACAACAGTTGTTGAAGTCGTTTGTGGTATTTCGTCCCTAAAACTGGACATAAAAGACAATGGGTGATTCTATGCCAAATCAACCAAGGGTTGGACCTTAGTGTCTCTGATTTGTATGAAAATTTGTGTGCTCATCTATGTAGACATAAAACTAATTCTTGCCAAGTTATTTGACATAAGAATGAAAATTGCCTTCGATATGGACATAACCAAAATCGACGTTTTAGACAGGATTTTGGTAGACTTGTAACGATATCTCAGGTTCTAATCAAGTTAGAAAATTAAGCCAGCGCTCATTTTAAAGCTAAATGAATTTTCTACTTCTTTTTTCCCAAACAAAAATTATCAAAAAACAATTTGTCAATTTTTTCCCAATTTCAAGTTTTCAAAATTGATTTTGAAAGAATACTGCATTTTATTTTTTGGTCAAATTTTTATTTGTGATACGTTTATATCATACTAAAATTTTCACAAAGTTTCAAGAGAGTTATTTTTGTATGAAGAAATATATTATTTTTCAAGTTTACCTAGATGGGCGTTTTAGACGAATGCTTAGCACTCTTTTAACGATATCTCCGGTCGAAATCAAGTTAGAAAACTGGGTGAGCGCTCATTTTAAAGATAAATGAATTTGCTACTTATATTTTTCCAAACAAAAAAAAATTAAAAAAATATTTCTCAATTGTTTTTCAATGTGAAGTTTTGAAATTTGAATTTGGCCGCATAATGCATTTTTGTTTTTGATGAAATTTTTGTCTGTGATACCTTTATATCACACTGAAACTACCACAAAGTTTCAAGAGCGTAATTTTTGTTTGAAGAAATATATGATTTTACGCGTCAGTGGTGACTTTATGCCCCTTCGCCATCGACACGTAAAATCATATTTTTTTCAAACAAAATTACTCCCTTGAAACTTTGTGATAGTTTCAGTGTGATATAAAGGTATCACAGATAAAAATTTCATCAAAAACAAAAATGCATTATGCTGCCAAATTCAAATTGGAAAACTTCATATGAAAAACAATTGAGAAATATTTTTTTGATTTTTTTGTTTGTTTGGGAAAATATAAGTAGCAAATTCATTTATCTTTGAAATGAGCGCTTACCCAGTTTTCTAACTTAATTAGACCGAAGATATCGTTAAAAGAGTGCTAAGCATTCGTCTAAAACGCCCAGCTAGGTGAACTTAAAAAATTACAAATTTCTTCGAACAAAAATTACTCTCTTTAAACTTTGTGAAAATTTTAGTATGATATAAAGGTAACACAGATAAAAATTTGACCGAAAACTAAAATGCAGTATTCAGTAAAAAACAAATTTGAAAACTTCAAATTGGGAAAAAATTGACAAATTGTTTTTTGATCCTTTCTTGTTTGGAGAAAAAGAAGTAGAAAATTCATTTATCTTTAAATTGAGCGCTGGCCCAATTTTCTAACTTGATTAGAACCGAAGATATTGTTAAAAGTTTACCAAACTTTTGTCTAAAACGGCGATTTTGGCTATGTCCATATCAGAGGCAATTTTCATTCTTATGTCAAATAACTTGGCAAGAATTAGTTTTATGTCTACATAGATGAGCACACAAATTTTCATACAAATCCGAGACACTAAGGTCCAACCCTTGGTTGATTTGGCGTGTAATCACCCAAATGAAAAGACTGACAATCCGTACCCCGAAAATACCAAAATTATTATTTAGGCCCTAAAAACGACCATACTAAGCATGCGCATGTTAAAAATGGCAAACTCAGCCATTCGCACCCTAACAAGAGACTTGACGAACTATTCGCGCCTCAAAAAAATGGTTTGGCAGACTTCACACCCATAAAAATTGCCAAACTGAATATTGGCTGTATAGGCGCACTAAAAACGTGGTTAAAATGACGAAAATTCCTTAACAGACGATTCTCCTGTACCGCACATGGCCAAAGTGACCATTCGCGTTTCGCGCTTCAAAAATTGGCCGAATTGACCTATTATATGCCCTAAAAATGGCAAACTGGCAAATAACGCCGGAGTTATGAGTCACCCATAAAGAATAAATACAGCTATACGATCTTCAAAACAGGAGGCTTATTCCCTAAACCGGGAGCTTCTTATCACTTTACTTTTATAGTCTAATATTTTACAAAGCATGCCCCTTGGTCCATTGGAAAAACAAAAAAACTCACCAATAATTGTTTCAATGATATGGTTTGGTAACTTCCACGTCATCAGTAAATTTCTAACGCCCTCTTCCAACTCATCTCCACTTAACATGCAGCTGTTAGAGCTGTTAGAAGCTAACACCGTTTCAAAACTCTCTGACATGGTGTGCTTTGCGAGCCCCTTTACATGTTACATACAAAATAAAAAAATAAAAAAAATAAATGAAAAATAAAAATAAAAAATCATCCACAACCAAACGTAACACATTTAAAACAAGCAGAAAAGTCATGCATGGATAAAAATGCAATTAATCATGCCCTAATAATTCAGGTCTTGTGCATTCCCTGACGGGGGAGAGGTTAATCTTAAACCCTCCTCGCCCTCCAGCCATAGCATTTTCCACAGTTTTCCTAGTTTGACGGACGTAATTACGAGCACCAGAGGGGAGGGATAAATAACACTATCCCCCTCCCCTTATATCACATATAAACTCTACGGTGGGGGAAGGATGTTATAATGAAATGTCTCTATTTCAGTATTTAAAAAAAAAAAAAAAACATCAAACATAAATGGTTGGTTGAATTACCTGCTTAAAATTAAAAGTTCTTTAAAATTCACCGTTTGACTTTATCGTTTATAAACATTGTACGTTTAATGTGCTTTGAATTATCTTCAATTTGAGGGGTCTTCGAACCAAATCGGACAATTATGGTGGTGGTCATACATGGTCAGGGGGGGTACAGTGAGTCAGTTGGAAGGGAAAGGGGTTTCGACTGCACGTTCGATTCCTACTTGGGGCAGTATTATTTTTGCGACGTGTCGTCAGTAGAGGAGTTGGATAATAATACGAGTACACGTCATCTTGAGAGGGAAATAGGAAACAAATCATTTATGAATGTTAACAGAGGTGAGGGATCGAGCGCGTCAAAAAAAAAAAAAAAAAAAAATGTTAATTCAGCAGTTAGCAGTGCTGGCAAACATGACGCCGACGCCAGCAGCTGACGCGGCTGTTTCATTTTTCCTAAGCTGAAATAGCAGGGAAGAAGAAACTAGCTGGTCTTTATTCTTGTAATGTCTTCTCTTTTGCCTAGTATCTTAATCTAATTTTAGCTAACAAATTTTGTGATGTCTGTTCACCACCTTTCTCCACTTATTTGGAATATTGTCCGAGTCGCCCATTAGGCACAAATATCTCCACCCTTTGGCACGGTTCAAATAAAATGATTTTCACGTTTGCCGTCCTCTACATAGTACTTATACCTATTATTCATAATTGATTACTGGAAAAAGAGTAGGTACTCACCTTAGAAGCGAATCCTTGGTCTCTAACTCGCCCGAAACTTTTTCGTTTTAATCACTCCACTGGTTCACGTTCAAGAAGGATTCACACTGCACGTGCACGCTTGATTTTTAGTAACGCTCCTTGGACAATCCTGTAGAGCTCATGCGCGGTTACACATACTCTTCTAATTCAAAAGACCCAAGTGAACGTACAGAACCTTTAGCAGTATGGTACACTTCTGAATTAGCAGATGCCTCAGCGAATTAGCAGATTCATATCACCGCAAGCACAGTTATTTTAGCAGGCATCATACTGCGACTTTAGAAGTGTGCTACATCAGTACATCTTCTTTACCACATTATAACAAGGGAAGGGGTAGGTATATGTATTAATTTTAATTTCTTTCTCGTGGTTAGTCACACTCACTCCCTCTCACTCTCTCTCCCCTTCCCCCATCACCCTCCCACCCACCCACCCACCATTCATCTCTCTCTCAGACTATTCTAAATATGTAGTAGTTTAGTTTAGATGTACCTACTCTGCCACGACCCTACACGTTGCAGTGAAGGTCTCTGTGCCATATATTGATTCTACTCATCTACTTCAACAGTATAAAGAAAACCATTCATCTATCTTAGCAGTGAGCATAGTTACCCTGCAAATTCTGATAGCTGCCCACCGCTGTTTTCATGTAACAAAACACTGCTGATAAAATGAGATTGAAGTACAATAGAGCTTGCAGTGTAGCCCCAATACTTCTAAGCCATTGAAACGGTTATTTTTGAAGGAAAAACGGTTGGTTGTGCAGTGCCTATTTTGTGAAAACAGCTTAGTATTAGTAGAAGCAGTACTGGCACTTCAAACACTGAAAAACTTTTTCAGATAAAATTTACTGTGGGGACACAGTACGCCAGGGACGTAAGATTTTTTAAGTAAACAATACTGTGTTCAACGTCAAAAATCTTTCCTTATTCCCTACGGTAAATTTTCATTGGGCCCAAGCAGAGCCGACGATAGAATGTGATGGTTGCCACGGTAAATCTGACTTTAGTAACGAAGTATCAGTTCGTAGCATACCACAGTAAAATCAGTGTTTGAATGTTTGTACCTTGTACCACGTACAGAGCGGAGAAATAGGCCACACTAAAATGTACGGTGGACGCTGTAAATAACGCGTTGGTGGCAGATCATAATTTTGAGGTTCAACACATAAGATAAACACAGCAATCGACATTGATAACAAGTTTTATTAAAAATATGAATTTATAATTCATACGAAATAAAGTTTCAAGTTACAAGTAATAAATAAATTACGGAGTTAAATGTATCTGCTCACTGTTTACGTTTGGCTTTTCTGTCCAAATCGGCTTTCTGTTGTCTTTTAAAACCATCATGAGGGATCTCGACGTTCTTATTCTTCCATATACATCTATTTTTGCAACCCTGGATCGACAAAAATAAAATAAATGAAGTAAATAAATTAATAATAATAATGGAGAACAGCCGTGATCACTTTATTCCCAAGAGCCATGATGCAAAGTTTTTTGCAGGATTTGGGATGCTCAAGCAAACAACACTACTATTTTTTCAAAAAGCGTGCCTCCTGCCTACTGATAAACCCTCACCGAACAAGAATCAAGTCATAAAAGCGCCCACATTAAGGCCACGCCACACAGAACGCGAACTGAAAACGTTGACGCGGAGTTACTTTCGCGCGCGGACCAGTCCCCGTTATGTGCTGAGGCCGTTAGTAGTGATTTATCACGGGAAAGAAGGAATAAAATAGTATTGAAAGCCTCACTTACCAATAAGCTCCTCTGCGTAGTCGCGGTAGTCCGACTCCCAAGACTCAGGGAGGCCGAGGAAATCCATTGCAACATCAACATGAAGTGTTTTCTACAAAGAAAAATGAAACGTTAAAGTGAAGATATGCTCTAAGATAATGCGTAACTTGATAGGGTACATGTATACTTCTACGGTTCAAGCTTACCTAGGCTTTTGAAAAAACGGGTGGCGCGTGTTTCCTGGTCGTCGAGCGAGCTATTGAATTGAATGAATGCACGCGTGGCCGACCTAAACTTGCTCGCACAACCCCACAACGACTCCTGACCCTTCGAACAGGAGTGGGAGACTGGCAGTATTGCCACTGTCACTGTACCGCAGTACCGTGTACCCAGAATCTCAGAAAACAATGAGGTAGGGCACTTCAATTTTTACTGTGGTAACAGGGTTTTCAAATCAAGTGAGCAGCATCAATTTTTACGGTGGCAACCCTTTAAGCGTTCGTGAAGACAACGCCTCAAATTCATTCTGGTCTGGAGACCGCTTTTTTTTTTACGTTGGCCACACCAATAATTTGTGGAACCACGTCATGCTGTGTTTTGTTGCAAGTGTAACCAGAGTACATCTCGTCAGAGCAGGAGGTACAATTTTTCGGCCACAGTACTAAAAACAAAGTCGTATATCAATCATCGAATAGTCAACCCACAACTTTTCCATTGGAAGGAGAACTCTAAACTTTCCTGTTGGAATAATCAGTGAATGGTTTAAATTTTCGTACGGCGCTCAGGGAAATTTTACTACCAGTAAGTTAGAATTTACTAGGGGTTTCTTGAAAAAGCTACGGGGTAGCTGTGATAGTTAGGGGGACACTTTGTTTTTCGCATGTGTCGAAGTAACATTGACGATGGCCTTAAGCACATTTTACAAAAAAAATTCAGCCTGGTTTTTCCGTGAAATTACCCTGCTAGTTACTCAAGGCTTAGCAGTGAAATATCATCAGCAGTCCTTTTTTGAAGCCCCTTTTTCTCAGTGATAGTTTCTTCAGGCACTCATTAAATTTGAGGTGATTCCCCCCTCTACTTTTCGAAGGGTACGCTTAAGAAGAAGTGGTAGTCGTCAAATTGACAAACATTGGTATTCTAGGGTTAAGCATTCTAATGATCCCTAAACTTCTTGAAATAGTCATCCGAAATGCCCTAAAACATAGCCTGGACCTTTTGCAAGGCAAAATTCTAATTTTACTGGACTAAAATATTATAGGGCATATTGAGAAGTTGAACACAATTACGTTGGGGCGAACGATCCATTACCTATGTCTTTTCATTTATATTTTTCTTAACTCACTTTGTCCCACTAATCTTCAGGCCCTGCAAGAGAACTTGCCTCCTTCACAATGTTGACAGCTCCATCTCTGCCAACACAGATTACCCGATGACGATGGAGGGACAAAGAAAACGACAACCTGTCGACTCTATTTTGACCCTCAGCTTCTGTGAGGCAATTTAAAAATAATAACAAAAATAACACCAATTGTAACGTCCAAAGTTCTTTTCAGCTGTCCGAGCATGCCATATTTGCCCCTTCCTTCCCCCCTCACACAACCCCCATCCAACCTGGCCTGGGGGGGTTGAGTCAAACGCGTTTTCCACCCTTCTTCAACGCGAGTGTTTTATCAGTGACGCTTGGAGTTAACTCGCAAGAAAGTCGTGAGTGGAGAGAGCCTATATTCGCGCCGACTTCCGGGCGATTTTTCGCGATCTCGTGGGTGCCGGTCGTTGTAATTACTTTGAATGCATATATATTTTTTAAGTACTTATATTAGCAAGAATAAGGGGAAAAAATCGGCCTGTCGTTAATTTTAGTCGAGCTCACGTTTTCACGAAGTCCAAGGGTGAGTTGATGATGAATGGAAGGAGTTTTTCACTTAATAAAATGAAATATTTTCACTGAAGAAATCGCATATGCCTAAGAACTGAAGAACCTTTATTAGTGTACAGGGCCTGAATCGCATCAAAGAAGATGGGCTGGTCCAGACAAATTAGCCTCTAAAGTAAATAGTCCTTTAATCCAATAATCTAAGTTAAATAATTCTAGCAGGGCTTAACAATGTGATAAACCCTCTCAACTAAAGAATTCAGATTAGTTTTAAAGATTCCTTGTACAATATTTCTTTCTATTTACCCCCGCTGTGCTTTTTAACACCTACAAAGTATGAGCAAGTTGGATGACATACCTTTCGCCGGTTAGGTACACAGATTTGTGATTTCTTTGACAAAAATTTGAGCTAGTAGTCATATTTATTGGCTTTTTAGTCCCGTTTAAGGCCAGACGGCACATTGTACATTATAAGCCCAATGCCACATCTTGATCTATACGAATACAAACAATGACAATTTTTTGTTAATTTTCCAAGACACAAGTTCGAAAATAGTATATTATATACCTAGGAGCTAAAGTGGTCCTTTTCAAGACGAGAGGAGAGATGGCCAGCCGAGGTGAAACCGAGGCTTGCCACTCCTCGAGGCTTGAAAAGGCACTTTTAGCTTCGTGGTGTATATACTATTTTTTATTCTACAACAATAAACGTAATAATCAATTTTTAGGCGTTTTAGAGTATTAACCCCCCCCCCCCGGCACAGTCCGTGAAAATTACTTTAGAGCCTAGACTCCAAAAACCGTGAAATTTGCGGCCGTAAAATATTTTAGCTCCTAGACACGAAAAGAGACACTTTTGGGACTCATTCGCGGCCGTAAAATTCGGTTTTAGTATTATGTAGAATAAAAACAATATTGAATATCACCTAAGAATAAAACACAATTTCATAGAGTAGCGCTGTGAATGAATTTGCTCCCGGACCGGTTTTCGAGGTCATGTTAACATCTTTACCATTCATTTTCAAGACCAATCGATTTTTCAGAAAAAAAAAATGTTTTGAAGAAAAACAACAAAAAATATTTAAAAACAATTAAAAGTCCAGTTTTAGCCCAGCCTTGAAAAGCTGTTGGGGCCACACAAAAGGATATGAAAACTTTGAATTTTCGGATATCAATCCTTCGTGGCTCAAACATGAGGCTTCTCAAAATACAAAAAATATAATTGGACGGAGGAGGATGCACGAAACCTCGCTTAGTGTCAATTAAATGTGTATTTTTATTGCAGCAAAAAAGTATATTGATTTCGGGTTTTTACTCTGTAACGTGATAAAATGATTCTTGACCATCTTGTTTTTTTTTATCGTTTTCGGATCAGAATATTTAAGTGACTTAGAAGAGTCTAGTCGATTAAGGTATCTAATTGAATTTTTGTTTGGAAGAAAGGGACGGGAGCTCCGAACAATTTGCTTCTGTGATATTCTGGAATTCGTTCAGCTTTCGGTAATTTTCATAAGAGCTTTATTATTATTTATTACCAATATATAGAGAGATGTTTTCCCGGTTTTTGTCATTCCGACGTTGAAAATTCCTTGAACTACCATAAACGTGCGATTATTGAAATTGTTAAGAAGGAGAAGGGCTTGTAAAGGGCTCAATTTACAATGGGTATGCTCTGTAAGGCATTACACCCTACTCTACACCAAAATACAATGACGAGTGATACCGGAGCAGAGAATGGCGTTTCCTTTTTGTATTGTATAGCTTGAATTGAATTTTGAAATTCGTATAAAGCGATAAATGGTGTGGAGATGCTTATATGTAACACAATCATAGCTGGATTGTATTTATCCAGCTTGAAGAGGGGAGTCACACGAAACCACAGTTTTAGACAAAAGCACTAATCGATTCATAATACCCCCGGCACGAACTTTAGAAGCTATAAAAATATCAGAACGGGACAGATCAACGGTAGTTGAGAATGAAATAATTGTGACTGTTCCACTGTCCCGTCATGCGGGCTGTTGCCTACTTTTTTCGATTGACGGGAGGTTAAACTAGTCTTGATCTATGGTTGAGGAAACGCATTTCACTGAGCAATATCTAAGTACTACTTCGTTTGAAACTTGGAATTGGAACAGTTTGTTCCGTCTAATCCAAAGATCTCGTAAAGAGAGAGGCAGTGTGAGGGAGAGATGAACCCTCTAATAATTCATTTCACGTCTGCACCCCGAAACTTTCCTATACTTCCCACTGCTCGCTCACTACAACTGACACATCGTTGCAACCTGACATCTCGATGCTCGCGCAACTGGATACTATTTTTGCCTCCTCGAATATACCGAAGATGATCATTTCTGCATTGTGATCATTTTTAGAGGTTTTTACTGTTTTTAAAAAAGGGGTTCAAGGAGGAGTTTGAAAATGAATCTTCCTACGGGCGAAATGCTTTCTTCCTTCCTCTAGGAAGAACGCCCTGCTTACGCGGCAATTCCACTTTCTTTCCTTTATCCTTTAAAAACTTTTCTTACTTCTCAATACGAACCTTTCATCTTTTAAGCCTGCCCCCTGTCCGTCAACCCCCAAAACTTTTTACTTTTTTCAAGGACTACCTACGTACTTTAAGTTATTAATAGGTACTTCTTTTCTTTTTTCATACCACCTGTATAAAATAAAAAAATTGCCCAGTACAAAAATTGTCTAGCTAACCTCCTGATAATCAATTTGCGATGGTGAACGCCCTTCATCTACTCACTAACGAATACCAAACTGTTTCCTATATTGTAGACACACTATACAACCTTCAGTGTTGTATGTTAAATTTTCCAGCTCTTTCCAGTAAGTGTCCACTGCAGTGTCACAGTCCAATATTCTTGTGGCATTTCTCATTTAAGTACTATGCAATGCTGCAACTGATTCCCAACCCGTCTTCCCCATTAGTACAAAAACAGGGTGTTTCAGAATAACTTCAAAAGAAAAATTTGGGTGATAGTAGACCTGGTTTGCGATCAAAAAGACGAATACACCATAGTCCGGAACGCAATATTTTTCCAGCTACGATTTTTTAAACGTTTTTAAAAGCGTATGCCACTTTTTGAAATAAAATGCGATTTGGTCTTTTTCAAACGAACCTGTTGCAAATTCTGACGCAAGATTCGAAAAGAGCACACGTTTTTCTGTAAGGAGTGTCCATTTCCGATAGAATGATTCCTTTTCGTGACCACTACAGCAGCTCAATTTTTTTAATTTTTAGAGATTTTTAATTTTTGCTGACAAGTGAACCACTGCTTATGCTGTCATGACATCCGTGTCATGGCGGAAAAGTCTTCGTGTGAACACGAAAAATGTATGACATTTGATGTTATGCCAAATCTGTCATAACAGATTTTGAGAATTCTACAAAGACCTTCTACAGAACAGGGGCCGTATTCCGGAGCCGTGTGAAAATGCCGCAAAAATCGGTTGCTATGGAGGGATAATGTTATTTCTTATTCAGCGTCCTTGGATCCCGCTTACGGCATTTTTTCCCGACTGTTCAGAATAAGGCCCCAGGCCGGAGAGCTCCCGCTGTGACATCACGGAAAGAGACCAAACTTCCTATGGAAACATGATGGGGAAGCCCTAGTTTTTACTTGTTTTTCTCTGGTTTCAGCTGCTAAAATCTTTTTAGTGCATTTCATTCAAAAAATGCACTATTGGTCTCGCCCTGATGGTCGCACATATGGGTTGTGATACTTTTTTTTCACGTTTCAGAACCCCTAGAACACGAATCCGAGGTCGGTTCGATTTGCTATATATATATATATGGCCCCTCGCTTGTTAGCACGATCACGGTCGCAATTTTTGACTTAGGGCAACCAAATTTGGTCTAAAAATCAATAGCGTGAATATCTCGGACGAGTTCGTGATCCAGATGAATCGGTCCACGGGAACGGTGTGAAAGAGGGGTTTGAATTAGTTGAAAATTCGCTACCGCACGGCTGTTGCTGCAATTGCCCCCAAAATTGACACGAGTAATGAAAAATGAACGCGCTTTCGTATGAGACCCTTGTGAACCAAATCCGTTGATATGGCAGGGGAGTTCTCGGCGGAGGGGAGCTATTAAACTAACGCTATGCCTTACTGGACCACCCAATTACCAAAAAATTTCATTGACACTGAATTTTGAGCCGTCTCTTTTATTTGATTTGCCTACAGCCTAATAAATATTGAGTAAAAAATCCTGAGGTGGGCCAAAAAGGGAGGAACAAAAAAAAATTAAAAAAAAATTGTTTCGGATTCGAACCCAGGCACTCCGCATTCCGCAATGATGAAATTGTGACATACCATTTAACCTAATGTAACTGATCTGAAAATTAACGTAATCTGAAAAAAGTTTTGTTCCGACAGCAGCCTGTCGGGAAAAGTGCATTTCATTCATGCGACAATCGAGTCAAACCTCATAAGTTAGAACGAGATCAATCAATTATGAATGAAATTTAGGCCGGGATAAAGATTTTATTTGCAAATAACTCCTCTAACAAGAGTCCGCTTTCCCATATCGTGTAGGCAACCAAACCGACTCTGTTTCATTTTTCATTTTCATCATTTTGTTCCCCCTCAGTTGGTGCCAAAAAAGGGGCCTGCGGAAAAAAGAAACACGATTTTATTATTTTGACTTTCTATACCACGGCCTAAATGTCATTCATAATTGATTGATCTCGTTCTAACTTATGAGGTTTGACTCGATTGTCGCATGAATGAAATGCACTTTTCCCGACAGGCTGCTGTCGGAACAAAACTTTTTTTTCCTTTTTGCGGTACATGGTATTAACACCAATATTATAAATTCCAAAATAGTAGATTACATTACAAGATTAGTAAGTGGTGCATTACCTGCGAGTTTTTTGTTTGGCGGACGAGGCTTGCCGAGGCCGCTAATTAAAAACGAGCGGGTAATAGTCGAGTGAAGTACGTTATTTTTCGCGCAACCGTCGTCGAATATTACCCAGTTTTATTCTTTAAAAAAAAAAAAAAAAAATCGCTCCGGCAGCTGGCGGTCGGAAAGAGTGCATTTCATTTCGTATGCGGATACCCTAAGCCGTCTCAGAAGTGATAATGTTAAGACCACGATTTGTTTCGTTAATGTTTGGCCTTTCCTCGTACAGTTTGATGCCGGGTTTGTTTAAGCTGAGCTTAATGGGAATCAAAGGCTACTTCAAAATGAAATCATCGTACCGAACATAATGCTTCTGGAACCAACTGGTGATTTGTAGTGATTTTTTGACCATTTCAAGCCCTATTTCCCCCCTCCCTCCACCACCGCTCCCGATAGCGACCGATTGGGCCCTAATGGAATTAATACCGACCGGGGTCTTATGACTACTGATTTTTGTGCGAAAGCGCGTTCCGCTAAATTAATTTCTTCGAGAGTTATCGTGCTAACAAGACCACACACTTACTTCCACCCCGGGGGCACCCCCCCCTCCACCTTGACTTTTTAAAAAAATTAAAATGGGAATCAAAGGCTAGTCTAATATGGAGTACACGTACCGAATATGATGCTTCTAGAATCAACTGGTGATTTGTAGTGATTTTTTGACCATTTCAAGCCCTATTTTCGCCTATATTACGCAGGTAGCGCGAAAAGTTTTTTACATGTCAGTTTTCTATAACCTTGTGCAACCTTTGTTGAAATGTTATCACCTCTCTCCTCACCTGTGTCTCGGTGATCCGGAGATACGGTGTCTGCTTCCCGATTCCCGCTTCGTGGGAGTTTCTTTTTCTCATGACACACAAAGCACCACGTCACTGTTCTTTAATGCAGCGTTAGCGCTGTCTCATAATCACCTTTCCCAAACGTGAGTTGTATACAGGGTGGTTGGTTTTTGCATGTACAAAAAGAATGGGTGAAATTAGACCTCATTTGTGATCGAAAATACTCCATCGACTATGGTCCGAAAATCAAAAATATTCGAGATATGATTTTATTATTGATTTTTAAGGCTTAAGTCACTTCTCTCGAAAAAATGCGAGTTGCTCGCTTCCGAGTGAATGTTTTGCAATTTTCGACGATGGATTCGGAAAGAGCACCCTTTTTTCTGTCGGGATGAGCTATTTGTGGAGTCCGTGTAACCTATCAAAATGCTTCATTTTTCGAAGGAATTAATTTGATTGGTTGCATAGATTCCACACGATGCGTAGTACGAAGCTT